>VZQC01003508.1:533602-597027 GCA_009823505.1 Rhizomys pruinosus
TTCTCATTCAAATCACCACAAGATTCTTTACTACTGTTGCAAATGTCAGGATTTCTCTCAAGTGAGGAGAAAGATTACAAGAATCAGCAGTTGTGGAGACTACAAGGAAGCAGTGTTTCCCAAACGGTAGGGCTATTGCACACATAAAGTCACAGCATCTGTGTCCGTGTGTAGAAGACCTCTGAAAACTCGAGCCAGACAAAATACCAGCATGGAGATGGGATAGGCAGCAAGCCCCAACTCTAGCTGAAAAATTATTGGGAACTGATGGGGTGGTGTTGGAGATAGGGAAAGGGAGAGGGAGAAAGATGATAGAGTTTTCTTTAAGGTTGTGACACCAGGTAGGTTTCCTCTAGGGGATAGATTAACACCTAAGAGCATTCCAGGGCAAAATCTTGACTCAGTAGGCTTAGCAAACAGAGCACGAGAAATGGGAGAGTATTAAGAGGAGGGTGGAGACAGGGGGTGAAGGGGATAGGGGAGGATGGAGATAGGGGGTGGTGGAGATAGGGGTGGTGGAGATAGGGGAGGGTGGAGATAGGAGAGGATGGAGATAGGGGAGGGTGGAGATAGGGGAGGGCAGAGATAGGTGGTGGTAGATATAGGGCGTGGTGGATATAGGTGGTGGGAGAGACAGGGGAGGATGGAGACAGGGATGATGGGGTTAGGGCGTGGTGGCAAATAGGAGGTGGTGGAGATGGGGTGGTGAAGACAGGGGAGGATGGAGACAGGGGATCATGGGGTTAGCGGAAGATGGAGATGGGGGTGGTGGAGATAGGGGAGAGGGGCCTGATTATGATCAAAATACATGGGATGAAAATCTCAAAGAATCAATAAAAATATTTTAACATAAAACAAAGAACATATAAGCTGCCATTATATATATGTGTACATATATATACATATATATACATATATATATATGTGTGTGTGTGTGACAATTTCTATATCTATTCATCTGTTGATAGATGTATAAATTGATATCATGTCCTAGCTATCATAATTAGTGTCATAGTGATGGGTTGGAGTCACTCCTCCACATTGCCTGAGGACATCCTCTTTAGAGACCTTGGCTCAGGGAAACGATTTTGGGTTTTCTAGAGAAAAGAATTTCAAGGCACTGTGAAGCAGAGCTGGAGGTTTTTTACATTATTATTATTACGTGTGTGTGTGTGTGTGTGTGTGTGTGTGTGTGTGTGTGTTTATGCCACAGTGCACATGTGGACGTCAGAGGACATATTGCAGGAATTGGCTCTCTCCTTCTACAATATGGGTCTTGGAGATTGAATTAAAGTTTTTAGGCTTGGAAGAAAGTGCCTTTACCACCAAGTCAGCTCCCTAGTTCAAGTTGGAGCATATTGAAAGACATTTTTCCACAGGTAGATCTCAAGTACAGGTTTAATACAAGGAGAGGTACTCAGGGAAAACATTTTTTAAATAATAATTTTATTGGTGTTTTATGTATTTCAGACATCATTTTTCAGTTCAGTTTGAACATGTTCCCCTTTCCCTTCCTTCCACCCCATCCCAGATCATGCATTCTGTCATACATGTCCTGCATCTTTCTCTCAGACAAACTTTTTAAAGTTTGTCTCTGCAAAGATTTATTGTTTTGGGCAGGATTTAACTATATCAGTCTGTTCTTTGTACCAGTCCTTATGTTGTTGTGGTTCCCTCCCAATTGATTTGCTCCAAAGTATGCCTATATACATGTCATGTGTACCAGAATTATGTCCTCCAGGAATAAACTGTATGTTAACTCTGATAAATGTTTAGGAGATCACATTTTTTTTCTCTTTTAATTTTATATTACTCTAAAATATGAATATATACTTTCTGCCCATATCCATTAACTACCATTCTGAAAGTAAGTGGTAAGTTAATTCTAGGGCTCATTAAGAGATTCACGTTATAACATCACAGTTGCTTTCAGCTAGAAAGAAATATGGGCTTCTTAAGAGAGATCTGTGGGCTGGAGAGATGGCCTAGTGGTTAAGAGCGCCGACTGCTCTTACAGAGGACCCGGGTTCGATCTCCAGCACCCACATGGCGGCCAAGAACAGTCCAAAACTCCAATTCCAGGAGAACTCCAGCTCCAGGGGAATCCGAGACCCTCTTCTGACCTCCGCGGCATTGCACGACACGGGTGCACAGACTTGCATGCAGACAGTACATTCATACACATACAGAAATAAATAAAATTAATTAAAAAAATTAAAAAAAAAAGAGAGATCTGTGCTCTGTGGGCTTTGTAATAGCTATATATGGTACTTGGCTTTTTAAAATTGAGCATTTATACATTTCATACGATGGTTCCTAATCAAATTAGCCCCCTCAGGCTCCCCACAGAGCTCATGCATTGAGTAAACTCATACAAGTTAAATTCTATCCAGTTAAGCTTTTGAACCCAGATACCCTCTCACTTACTAGAGTCTTGTCAGGACATCTAGAAACCTTAAGTAAGGCCTACTCTCCCTTACTTAGCAATAATCGGTCCCTGCCTTTTTAAAAATTTTTTTATTTTATTTTATTTTATTTATTTATTTACTTATTTATTTATATGAATGTACTGTCTGCATGTAGGTTTGTGCACCCGTGTCGTGCAATGCCGCGGAGGTCAGAAGAGGGTGTTGGATGCCCCTGGAACTGGAGTTCTCCTGGAATTGGAGTTACAGACGGTTCTCAGCCACCATGTGGGTGCTGGGGATCGAACCCGGGTCCTCCCCAAGAGCAGTCGGTGCTCTTAACCACTAGGCCATCTCTCCAGCCCTGGTCCCTGCCTTTTTAAGTCACAGTGGTTAAAATTGTAGTTTGCAGCAAGTTTTAGAAATTAAGTGCATTATCTCTGCAATACTGAGTTTACTTCCTCTGGATATTTATGGAGAAGTAAGATTTCTGGATCCTATAGCAACTTAGCTATTGGTTCTTTGAAAGACTCTCCATAATATTTTCCATCATGGTTGTACCAATTTGCTTTAATACCAGTTCTATTCATTACTGTGATAAAATAGTTTCTGTTATTCCAAATCCTGGCCAACATTTATTATCTTCTGTCTTTCTGGTAACAACAATTTTAAAAGATGCAAGGTCATATTTCACTGTGATTTTGATGCACAGACTTAGATGTTTAGTAACTCTCACTACCTTTTCATATGTCTCTTGCCAGCTTGTTTTTATTATTCAGAAATCTGATAATGCTGTAAGCTTTTTGTCAATCTGAAAATCAGGTTACTTACTGAGCATGGTGGCTGGTGGCACATGCCTTTAATCCCAGCACTTAGGAAGCAGAGCCAGGTAGATTTCTGTGAGACTGAAGCCAGGCTGCTCTACATATTGAGTGCCAGGCCAGCTGGAGCTACAGGGAGACTTTGTCTCATAAAAGACCAAAACAAAAACAAACAACAATCAGGTTACTTGTTCTTTTGGTATTGAGTTTTACATACTCCTGATATATAGCTTGACCTGGAAGCTTCTATATTAGCATCTCTACTTCAATTAGAGTTATATTATTGGAAAATTATGGACTTACATAATGAAACATGTTAGTGCTTTTAATATGCTATTATTTTGTTTTAAAAATTGACTGCTTTTTATGTATTATAGATGCATTTAATCATAGATATCAATTTTTTCAAAATATTATGCTTTGAGAAAATGGGTCAGAATCTCTGCTTTCAGGAAAAAGGGTTATTAATATACAAGAAATATTAAATAAATATCAGGGGTCTTTGTAAACTTTTTATTCTAGCCAAAAAACAAAGTACTAGGTTTCTGGGAAGGTTTATGATATCACTGACTCAGATCTTGAGGACTTAAAGAAAAAAATTCTAGCTTCTAAATATTACAATATTTACAAATTCAATTATCATTACCTCTGATATTTTGTGAAAGCCTTCTGAGAAAATGAAGCTTTATTTTTATCATTAGTTGTAGTATTTCAGACACTGCAATATGACTTCCATGAACAGTTAGAGAACAGTTGACTTTAAAATAACATGGATAAGCTTTATATTTTCATTCATACACTCTGCCCATAAAAAAAGACAACATGGGTCCTTGATAGGACATCTTAATCTAAAACAAGGGCAAAGCTGTTCAAGATGGAAAAGCTGCTTCACATGACTCACACTTTTTTGCTCATTGCAATGTATTGTTGAACTTTCACTGAAATTATATGTAATTATTAACTCTTTTAGCTTTCCTAGTATTCTCAAGATTACATTTTATTGTTTGAAATTTGGAAATAGAGAAATTTGTAATAATAGGAAGGAAGAAAATTTATAAATTTTTAAATAAAACATCATTAAATAGCTCTTCGTTTGCAAGAATGTGATATTTGTTAAAATGTCCCCTAGCCTATGAAGTTCTAATCCTTGAATTAAACTTGGTTCTAATGACAAAATATCATGTTAGGCAGTTTTTCTAACGTGTCATCTAAGTGGGGTACAGAACAGTGAGGACAGGCATTTTTTTAACATATTATACTCATAAATACTCTGGAAGCAAAAATACCTTATGTGAACTCAAAAAAGAGTTGAATACTTGTTTATAGTATGCATCTGCTGAAACAAAAGTATAATTTATCTGATCTTTCTTTTAATATGTTGACTACTTGAGGTAGAACAGAATCACCTGTCCTCCCACCTTATCTTAGAATATTAATTTACAATTCAGTGATTCATTCAAATACATAAATTTAAGGCATCTTAGGAGGTTCACTTAATAATACATAATTTTGTGTAACTTAATGTTTTGAGAATGCTTTTTCTTTGGCCCCATCTCTTTTTAAAAACATATTTTTTGCTTAATTTTTGTGGATTTCATGCAATACATCTTAATATTTACCCCCCATCTGCAACCTCCCCATGTCCCACCACAGGACTACATAAATTTTGTCATAAATGTTAAGGCATATCCAGTCAAGTTTGTATACCTAGATGTCCCTCGGTATAAGTCTGTCCACTGTAGCCTGTTCAGTCTGCCTAGCATCACTTCTTGAAAGAAGATCAACCCTCCTTTACCCAGCAGTGATCAGCTGGAAATAGTTCCTCACTAAAGTTGTGGCCTCCTGGCCATTTCCCCAGTTCTATGCTGGTTTTTGTCTGAGTTTGAATGGGTCTTTTGCATGTGTCACCCTTATTGTAAGTTCATAAGAACAAGATAACAGAGGCCTGAAAGTGTCTGTTTCTTTATGGTCGTGCACCTCCTTCCTTGGATCTTCTAATGTTTCTACACCCCTTTTCCACAATGGTCCCTGAGCCATGGATGGGTGAAGTTCAATATAGGAGTCTTCTCCAGGAACATACACCGCAGTCTCTTATTCTGTAGACTTTGACCAGTTGAGGCCTTTTGTGTTCGTTGCCCACTGTTGCATGAGGACGTTTCACTGATGAGAGCTGAGAAATGCATTAATATTCTCTCAACCCCCGGTTCCACTATGTTTCATGAGTCTTAGGTGTCGAGGTTCCATTATAGATGTGTCACTTAGGGTTGAACATCTCACAGACTCTTATTTTGTATGTGTGACCAGTTGTGCAACTTTATAATAGTTTCTGTCTATTGCAAAAGAGGCTTCTTTGATGAATGGTGACTGGAATACTTGTCTGTGAATATAAGGATCCATATCTTTTTGGAGATGCATTCTGTGAATGTGATATGAGGATTATGTGGCCCTATGATGGTGTAGGGAAAGGAGGTCTGTGGATCCAGTGATGCTCTTTGCTTTGGAGTGACTAGGGACAAATATTCACTGAATTAGTGATGTTTAAGGAGGATCTGCAGATGCCTGGTGACTGTGCTGATTATTGAATTACATGGTTCTTGAATTTTGTCATCCATTGTACAGTTCTTACTCATAGTATTTCTTTATCCCAATCACTTATGCTTCATAAAACTGTACCTATCAAGGTGTAAGAACACTGTTGACTCCTCCTCACACTCAGAAGAATTGGAGCACAGAAAGAGAAGGTCATTTCATGTTGTCAAATACCACATGATTTCTATGTTGAATATGGCCTTACATGAGTTCTCTTAGATCAAGGGTAAGAAACTATATTCTATAGGCAACATCCTCATGTCTCTTGACGACAGGAGTATGAGTTCTCATGTCCCTGCTAAGAGCCAGATACATAGGGCCACCATCCATAATCCAAGTGATGGGAGGGAGGAAGAAAAGAATCCCAGAAATTTATGTGCCAGCTAGGCTGGATTATCCAGTGTGAAAAGAACAAAAAGGCACACAAGAGATCCCGCCTGAAACAAGGTGGAAGGAGAAGGGAATCAGCCTAAGGTTATCATCTCATATGCACACATGCACAGTGGCATGTGCGCACCCACATTCACACATATGAGTATGTGCACACACAAGTTTTGTTGGGCTACAGTCACACCTATTATTTATGTGTTATCCATAAGTATGGGATATCTATGGGACACAAAACTTACACCATTTATTATTAATACTTAGAGTTAGCTCTCTCCAGATATTTGCTACTTCTGCCTCAACAGATGCACAGGTTCCTTGGGGCTCCTTTGTAAACATGCTGTTGTTCTCGCTGCAAATCACCCCTTCTCAAGATCCAATGTTTCTGCATTTCTGGTAGGGCTTTTGTTATTTTCCCAGAAAGGGGACATGAATCAACCTTATTTTATTCAGAAAATTAAGACATGTCAACCTTTTTCGCCACCTTCATTTCTCTTTTTGGCGTCTCTTGAGGCTTCAAGGGATGGACATTTCCATCCAAATCTTGTTTCCCAGCAATTCTCTAAAATTGATATGACCTTTCTGTAATGATATTTACTGTGTGTCATTAGTTGATCTTAATGATGAGGAGTATGAATGAAAGTTTACAAATGGGGAAATATTTCAGCAGATGCCCTTGTGTGGTTTTGGTTCTGGTTTTCTGAGACAAGGTTTCACTATGAAGCCCTGGATGTCCTGGAACTCACTATGTAGTTATGGCTGGCCTAGAAATCAGAGAGATTTACCTGCCTCTGCCTCCCAAATGCTGGGTCAAATGTGTGTGCCATTGCACTTGGTCATATGCTCTTGCTTTATATACCCTACTTTAAATTTTCTACAGGTGTAAATGAAGCCGAGTAATTAGACATTTGCAATAGAAAAGATTGTTATTTTTTATTTAAGTTTTCCTAGAAATGTTAAAATATTCACATGAAATAATTCTCCTTTTTATAAAATGAACTGTCACTGTCATAAATGATTTTAATAAGTGAAGAAAAAATTAGAAAGGTATTTCAAAAATAATACTGTCGGGGCTGGAGAGATGACTCAGTGGTTAAGAGCACTGGCCACTCTTGTAGAGGTCATGGGTTTGATTCTTAGCACCCACATGACAGCTAACAACAATCTAGAATTCCAGTTCCCGAGGAATCCAATGCCCTCTTCTGACTTCTGTGGCCATTGCACAACATGGCTGCACTTACATTCATGCAGGCAGTACTCTCATACACATAAAAATTAAAAAAGAAAAAAAGGAAAGAAATAATACTCTTATATTAACAGCTATATGGAGTGCTCAGTTTGTATTTCACACAGGAAATATTAACTTCTTTTTAACTATCCCCATGTGGTTCAGGTGTGGATATCAATTTAGTATAAATTTTATAATTTTCCAATAGACTTCAGTCCTAAGAGGATAGTAAAATGTCTTTTACATTCATATTGTTTGAACCTCAGCAACTGGGAAACATGAATTAGATTTTTTTTTAGTAGCTACAATTTGGACTTATTTTTCACTATAAATTTATCCTGCAGTAGGGATAATAACCAACACCTGCACATATTAAATCTAAGACAAAACTTTTTTATTAACTGCTTTAACTAAACACAACCAGTCAAGATAACAGAATTCTTAGAAATTTTGTGTAAAACTAGTGTTTATAAATTAATATTTTTTATTCTTCTATTAAGTCATAATCTTCCTACTAAAATGGATTCACTAATGTTTTACTTTTAATGATGGGGTAGATTTTGATAACAATTATTGTATTTTATTTATTTATTTATTTATTTTTATTTTTNTAAAAATTAAGATGTCTAAGCTGTAATCAAAATTGTATTCGTACAAAAATTTTACAAAGCACTTAAGAAAAGCTTTCCTATTATTTTTGATGTTCTTTCAAAATATTTATTTTACTTATTTGTGTGTGGGGGTGGGTGGGTGTGTGCTTGTGCATGTATCTGTGCAAATGTGTAGATGTACAGGGAGGCAAAAGAGAGAGTGTCTGATCCTGTGGAGCTTGAGTTACAGGCATTTGTGAGCACTCAGATGTGAATACTGGGAACAGAACTCTGATCCTCTGATAGAGCAAAAAGCTCTCTTAACTACTGAGCCATCTCTCCAACCTCTAATTTTATTACTCCTTACACATTTAAATTAGTATATTAAATGTGGAAAAGAGTTAAATGAGGGGTTCGGGAGATTGTTCAGTGGTTAAGAGTACTGGCTGAGCAGGGCGTGGTGGCGCATGCCTTTAATCCTAGCACTTGGGAGGCAGAGGCAGGCAGATCTTTGTGAGTTCGAGGACAGCCTGGTCTACAACGTGAGTTCCAGGACAGCTGGGGATACAGGGAGACCCTGTCTCAAAAGGACCAAAAAAAAAAAAAACAAAAAAAAAAACAACTTAACAATAGTCAGATTTATTTTTGGACTATTATATGAAGGGTATGTAGCCAATTGATAACACACCTACACACCTATATTCATAAGGAGTGCATGTACGTTTGTGTGTGTATGTGTGTGCATGTGATGTGTGTGTGTGAGATGTGTGTGTGTATTCACAGAGCTGTGAGGTAGTTATGCAGACAAGCCCTGAAGCAGAACGTTACCTGTTTTTCCTGCTTTCTTTCCATTAGTTACCCTCGTTCAATAAAACATCAATTAAACATGAATCAATTTATGCTCATTCACTACTTGTAGGTAAAACTGAATGACTGAAGAAAACATTAATTCTTGTAGACTCATTTTAATTTATAGCTGTGTATATTTAAAACAATTTTATTTTGCTATTTAATTTTTTGTGAATAAGTTTGTTGCCTGCATGTATGTAAGTACATTCATGTTGTACAGTGCCAGTGGAGATCAGAAGAGTGTGGCAAACTCCTCTAGAATTGGAGTTACTAACAGCAGCCCCAAATTTGAATCTTTTTATTTTTAAAAATATTTTATTAAATATATTTTTTAATTTTATCTGTATACTTGCATACCCTACATGCATGTAAGTGCACCTGTGTCATGCAATGCCCCTGGAGAATAGAAGGTGTCAGATTCCCTGAAACTGGGGTTACTGATGGTTGTTAGCCTCCGTGTTTGGGCTGAAAATTGAACACAAATCCTCTGTAAGAGTAGCCAGTAATCTTACTTGTTGAGCCTTCTCTTCAGCCCTTATTGTTTTTTAGTATAATACTTTTACTGATGTTTTGTGTATTTCAGACATCATTTTTCAGTTCAATTTGGACATACTCCCCTTTCCCTTTCTCCCACCCCACCCATGCCATACATATCCTGCATCTTTCTCTCAGGCTTTTAAAAGTTTTTCTCTGTAAAGGTTTATTATTATTTTGGGCAAAATTTAACCATATCAGTCTGTTCTTTGTCTCAGTCCTTATGTTGTTGTGGTTCCCTCTCAATTGTATTGCTCCAAAGCATACCTATATACACATCATATACGTAAGAGAATTTTGTCCTCCAGGAATAAACTGTATGTTAACTCTGAAATATATATATATATATAATATATATATATATATATTATTTTTTTTTTTTTTTAATTAAAAAAAAAAATTTTTTATTTCTATATGTATATGAATGTACCATCTGCATGCAAGTTTGTGCACCCGTGTCATGCAATGCCGCGGAGGTCAGAAGAGGGCGTCGGATTCCCCTGTAACTGGAGTTTTCCTGCAATTGGAGTTTCGGACGGTTCTTGGCCACCATGTGGGTGCTGGGGATCGAACCCTGGTCCTCTGTAAGAGCGGTCGGCGCTCTTAACCGATAGGCCATCTCTCCAGCCCAACTCTGATATATATTTACGAGTTCACATTTTTCCTTTAAATTATATATTACTCTAAAATATGATATATACTTCTGTCCGTATACATTAATTACCGTGTCTGAAAGTAAGTGGTAAGCTAATTCTAGGGCTCATTAAGAGATTCACATTATAACAGAACAGTTGCTTTCAACTAGAAAGAAATATGACAGTAATGCTGTTGCTCAGCTTGCCTTTCAATTGGGGGAGTTGGTACTAGGATACACAAATGAGGGAAAACCAGGGAAAGACACAACCAAAAAGAAAACTATAGACCCATCTCATTAATGAACACACAAGCAAAAATTATCAGCAAAATACTTGCAAATGACATACAGACCCACATCAAAAAGATCATCCATCATGATCAAGTTGGATTCATACCAGAGATGCAGGGATGGTTCAGCATACATAAATCAATAAATATCATAAAACACGTAAATGGACTAAAAAACAAAAACCACACAATCATCTCAACGGATGCAGCAAAAGCTTTTGACAAGATCCAGCATCCCTTCCTGTTTAAAGTTCTAGAGGACATCGGACTGAAGGGAACATTCCTAAATATAATCAAAGCCATATACAACAAACCCATAGCCAACATCATCCTAAATGGAAAAAAAAATAGAACCATTCCCCTTAATGGTGGGAACCTGGCAAGGCTGCCCCCTATTGTCACTCTTCTTCAACATATTGCTTGGAATGCTTCCTGGGGCAACAAGGCAAGGAAGGGAAATTAAAGGAGTACTAATTGGAAAAGAGGAAGTCAAACTATGCCTGTTTGCAGATGATATGATAGTTTACTTGAGGGATGCTAAAAACTCCACCAGAAAACTTCTAGAAACAATTACTAGTTTCAGTAAAATGGCAGGATACAAAATTAACCTAGAAAAATCAGTAGCCTTTCTTTATACCGACAACAAGCAATTGGAGAAGGAATATAAGGAGACCTTCCCACTCACAATAGCCTCAAAAAGTACCTGGGAACCTATATATGTATATATACTGTAGCAATACAAGTTGGAGACAGCAACAACAAAAGAACTGAAAGAAAAATAAACTCTGCCATACTTAACAGAAGAAAATGTAAATCATGAATTAACATACCATCCAAACATCCGTGTCTATACCAAAGAAACCTACCATAACAATTAGTACTGTTTAAATACCTATATATCTAATTGTGTGTGCATCATTAGTAGGATGAAGGCTATATAATTATACTGTTTAATACCTAAATATTTAATTGCATGGCTTCATTAGTAGGATCGAAAGGTTATGCCTGGACAAGCTGGCAGCCCATGAAAGAAAACAGCCAGACTGACTAGAGACCAAAGACATCAGCTCCAGAGAAAGTAGAGTGTTTTGCTTCTCATCCACCTGTGCCCCTTTCCTAAGCCTAGGGAACAATCTGCGGGAGGGGGCGTGGTAGAATGTAAGGGGTGCTGATTGGGGTAATGTGAAACTACAACAATATAGACTGGACACTCATTTGATCAACTTGATTGAACATACAAGCCCCCCCTGCTGGATGGTGGACACATGAGCGTGGGGTTTGGGCACAACTGCTTGCAATTGGTTTTACATGAAGGATGCTTGTACTCACAAATTAATCACTTATTTTAAAAAAAAAAAAGAAAACAAAAAAAACAAAAAAAGCAGAGAAAGATGCAAAAAACTTACGGCAGAGTGCATGATCTGGGATGGGTGGGGTGGGGGTGGGGTGAAGGGAAAGGGGATATATGCCTGAACTAATTGGAAAAATGATGTATGAAATAACAAAGCATCAATAAAAAAAAAATAATAAATAAAAAAACGAAAAAAAAAAAACGCCGGAAAGACTCAGAAAAAGATGCAGGACATGTAGGCAGAGTGAGGACTTGGTAGGGGCGGGAGACATGGAAGGGAAGAAACTCTGGATTCGATTGAAATGATGTATGACTTATGGAAAAAGTTAATAAACAATAAAAAAAAAAAAAAGTATCTGAGAACAAACCTAACCAAAGACACCAAAGATCTCTACAACAAAAAATTTAAACCTCAGCCCTTCTTTTTTAAATTATCTTACAAAATAATAGGTTTCCACATGAGATTTTTGTGTATATTTCATTTTGGTTGATTCTTCCCCTCTCACCCTTCCCTGCTATGCCCTTTCACCTCCAGTCTTCCCCTAGATACTATTCTATTGTCTTCCCCATCCCACTTTCCTTCTTTTTTATTTTTACTGCATTTTTGTATATTCCATACATAACATCTCAATCAATCTTAATCGCCTTTATGCTCCCTTCTCCACTAGCACCTTCTCATAGACCCGCCCTCCCTTCTGGAGTTCATAATTCTGTCATTTGTATTAGGGCTTATTGTGCCAAAGTAATCTCCCTGGCCATTACTTAGTGCCATTTTATCTACTGAGTTCTAATCAACCTATCTGTAGTCCCTTGCGTAAAGAAGGCTAGTTCTGCATCACCCAATTGTAACTAACTGTCATTTTTTAATTTTTTTTTTTTTACCTAAGATTGGGTTCTGCTACCTATTTCTGTAGTTCCATGCTAAGTTTTTGTCTGGATGAACTATGGAAATAGAACCCCAACTTTCTTAAGTGCTGTTTTCCCTCATATCATGGGCCCCTTTCTAGGTGTCTGATCTTTATATTTATTCCCAGTTGGATACACATAACAGAACTCAGAATTTACTTATGAGAGAGAACATACAGTATTTTATTTTTGGATTCTGGGTTACCTCACTTAATATAGGGTTTGCCAATTCCACCAATTTTCTAATGCATTTTATAATTTCATGTTCCCTTAGGACAGAATAAAATTCTGTTATGTATATATACCACACTTTAATTATCCATTCATCTGTTGATGAATATAAATGCTGAGAGCATTCCTTTTCTATTGTGAAAAGAGTAGTAATTAACATGAATATGCAAGTATATCTCTTGTAGGATACAGAATACTCTGAGTAGTCTTCATGTGGCTAGCAGTGGTACAATTGGGTCAAATAGTAATGTTTTCATACTGAATGGCTATACTAATCTACATTCCTTCTAATAAATAAATACAGATTCCTCTTTCCCCACATCCCTCATTTGCATTTATTGTCATCTGTTTTCTTTTTGTAGGTTTCTGTGGATCAACATACATTAAGGAGCAACTGAAAACACAGACCTGACTCTGTACGCCTTAATATATCTTCATATATATGTTAAGTGCACTGGCTGCTCTTGCAGAGGACTAAGTTTTGGATCCCAGCTCCCACATGGTGGCTAACAACCATCAATAACTACAGTTTTACGGGATCATACTCCACCTTCTAGCCTCTTTGAGCATTGCATGACATGGGTGCCCTTACATTCATATGAGCAATACACTCGTACATATACAAAATTCAATAAATAAAATTATTATAAAAATAATTAAAAATGAAAAAACAATTGTGGAAAATTTAAAAATTAAAACTAATATATGAGTGTTTTTTGCCTGAATGATGTAAATGCACCCATGTCATCCAAAGCCCAAAGAGACTAGAAGAGGCCTCTGGATCTCTTAAAACTATGACATATGGTTGGTAGATACAATGTGGATCCTGGGATGTGAACCTGGGTCCTCTGCAAGAGCAGTCAGTATTCTCACCTGCGGTGTCATCTCTTCGGCTTCATCATTTGTTTTCCTGGTGGTGTTCATTTTGAATTAAGATGGATTGTCAATTAATTATAATTTTAATTTCTGATGTGTTGTGAGGTGGGTCTTTTAAAAATATTTATTGAGTATTTGTAGTTCTTTGAGATTTGTTTGTTCATGTCATTGGAACATTTACTGATGGGCAGTTTTGGAGTTTTTTTCTATCTTGAATTTTTATAGTTCTATAGTTATTCTAAATATTGACCCCTTGCTGGCAAAGATTTTCTCCCATTCTTTATGCTGCCTGTATTCATGAGGCTTAAAATAATTAATTAAATTTTATTTTGTGCAAGGCCTCTGGGTACTTTGGTGACCTTGAAACATAAGACTTTAGGAAACATATTTGCCATCATGAATACAAGGCATGGAGAGAAATTCTAAGCTGAGCACAACACAGAAGTATCACTGTAGTTTAAAAGATAATAGAATTCTAAATAATTTTAAGTAATTATGATTAAAACGAATATTTGAATTTGGGGTGAAAACAGTGCCAAAACTTTGAGAAGTCAGTATCATTTCTTTTTTTAGGTTAATTTTTATTGAGTGCATTTCAAACAACATTTTCTAATCAAATTAGACTCATTCCCCCTCCATGCCCACCCCTTCTCCCCCCACCACCCTCCCCCAAGATATGGATCTGTCATACATGTAAGTCCTGTCTTGCATCTTTTTCTCAGTCTTTTATAACCTTTTCAATGCACAATTTAATGTTTTGGTCAGTTCATTGATAGGTTTTCTCTCTCTTTTTTGTTCCCTTTAATTTTAATTACTTAAAATAGCATATACACTCCACACGTAAATCAAATTACAATTCTGAAAATAAAACTAGGCCTAATTCCTAAACACATTGAGATTCACATTTTAACAGTAAAGTTGCATGCAGAAAAAGATGTGTAACTTTACATTCTTTTTTTTTTTTTAGAATATGGATACATATTTCCACCACGTAGGGTAAATTACAATGTGTGAAACAAGTGGTAGGACAATCTAGAGCCATATAAGAGATTCACATTGGAATAGCAGCACAGTTGCTTTCATACAATGAAATATAATAATAAAGTTGGTCAGTTTTGCCTGCCAACTGGGGATTTGGTGTTAGCAGCCACAAATGAGGAAATCAATTCTCCTTTTTTTTTTTTTTTTTCTGGGACTGTCATTACTTCACTTACATAATTGCTTCAAGTTCCATCCATTTACCTGCAAAACTCATGATTCATCTTTCTTTACCACTGCATAGAACTCCATTATGTAGATGTACCATATTTTTGTTAGCCAGTCATCAGTTGAGGGGCATTTGTTTGTTCCAGCTCTTTTGGTATTGCAAAGAGACTGCAATAGCAAGATGGGTACATTATCTTTGCTGTAGGATGTGTCGTGTGGGTAATACCCAGAGTGGATGGCTGGGTTCAGGTGGGTAGGTCATTTTGAGTTATTATATTTTTATTTTGTTATGTTTTTTATTTTTTATTTATTTATTTATTTTTTTGTTTTTCGAGACAGGGTCTCCCTGTAGTCCCAGCTGTCCTGGAACTCACTCTGTAGACCAGGCTGGCCTTGAACTCACAATGATCTGCCTGCCTCTACCTCCTGAGTGCTAGGATTAAAGGCGTGCGCCACCACGCCCAGCTCATTTTGAGGTTTTTAAGGGTTCGCCACACTGCTTTCTACAGTGGTTGTATCAGTTTACATTACCACCAGCAGTGGATTAGTGTTTCCCTTTCCCCACAACCTTTCCAGCTTTTGGTGTCTTTTATTTTCTTGATCTTGGCTAGTCTTATTGGAGTGAGATGATACCTTAGTGTAGTTTTAATTTGCATTTCCTTAATTATTAATGATGTTGAACATGTTTTAAGATGTTTCTCAGCCATCTTTACTTCCTTACTGGTGAAGTCTCTGTTCATCTCATTACTCTATCTTTTGAGTAATTTATTTGTTTTCTTCTTTGTTTTAAGTAGCTTATATATTCTGGATGTTAATGCTCTATCAGGTGCATCAGTGGTGAAGGTTTCCTCCCACTCTGTGGGTTTTCTCTTCACTTCCTTGACTGTTTCTTTTGCTTTTGAGTTTGATGAGGTCCCACTTGTCAGTTGTTGTCCTTATTTCCTGTGCAGCTGCTGTTTGATTTAGAAAGTCTTTTCCTACTCCTATGTCTTGTAGGTTGCTATCGACTTTTTCTTCTATCACCTTCAGGATTTTAGTTTTTAGGTTAAGATCTTTGATCAACTTGGAGTTTATTTTTGTACAGGGCAAGAGGTAGGGGTTTAATTTTGTTCTTCTACAAATGGTGATCCAGTTTTGCCAACGTTATTACATCATTAGTTGAAGATGCTATATTTCCTCCTTTGAGCTTTTTTGGCCCCTTTGTCAAGTATGAGGTGGCTGAAGTTATATGAATTCAAGTTTGGATCATCAATTTTGTTCCATTGGTCAATTTATTTATTTTTTTTTTTGCCAGTACCAGGCTGTCTTTATGACCATAGACCTGTAATATAGCTTGAAGTCTGCTAATGTAATTCCCCTCAGTATTGCACTTTTCACTCAGGATTGCTTTAGCTATTTGGAGTCTTTTGTTTTTCCATATGAATTTTAGGATTTTTTTCTAAGTCTATGAAAAAGCTCATGGGGATTTTTATTGGGATTGCATTGAATCTGTATATTAATTTGGGTAGAATGGACATTTTTACTATATTAATTTTTCTAATCAATAAGCATGGGAGGTCTTTCCATCTTTTGATGTCATTTTCAATCTCCTTCCTCATGGTTTTAAAATTTTTGTTGTAGAGGTCTTTGGTGTCCTTGGTTAGGTTTATTCCTAGGTATTTTATTTTTTTGGAGGGTATTGTGATTGGAAAGTTCTCCTTATATTCCTTCTCCAGTTGCTTATTGTTGGTGTAAAGGAAGGCTACTGATTTTTCTAGGTTTATTTTGTATCCCGCCACTTTACTGAAGCTTTTAATCATTTCTAAGAGTTTTCTCATGTAGTTTTTAACATCCCTAGGTAAACTGTCATATCATCTGCAGAAAGGGATAATTTTACTTCCTCTTTTTCAATTAGTACTCCTTTAATTTTGCTTTCTTGCCTTATTTCCTTAGCAAACATTTCAAGCACTATATTGAAGAGGAGTGGTGTTAGTGGACAGCCTTGCCATGTTCCTGCCTTTAAGCAGAATGCTTCCAACTTTTCTCCATTTAGGATGATGTTTGCTGTGGGTTTCTTGTATATGGCTTTGATTACATGAGGAATGATCCCTCTAGTCCAATTCCCTCTAGGACTTTAATCATGAAGGGATGCTGGGTTTTGTTGAAGGCTTTTTCTGCATCAATTGAGATGATTGTGTCTTTTTTTGTCTTTAAGTCCATTTATGTGTTTTATGATATTTATTGATTTACATATGTTGAACCATCCCTTCATCTCTGGTATGAATCCAACTGGTCCTGATGGATGATCTATTTGATGTGGGTCTGTATGTGATTTGCAAGAATTTTGTTAAGAATTTTTGCATCTGTGTTCATTAATGATATGGGTCTATAGTTTTCTTTCTTGTTTGTGTCTTTGCCTGGTTTTGGTATTAGAGTGATGCTGGCTTCATAGAAGGAATTTGGGGTATTTCCCTCTGTTTATATCTTCTGAAAATTTTGAGTAGGAACGGTTGTAAGACCTCTCTACATGTTTTATAGAATTCTGCTGTGAAACCATTTGGGCCTGGGCTTTATTTTTAGTTGAGAGGCTTTTTATTATATCTTCAATTTCCTCAAGTATTATGGTCTATTTAAACTGTCAATCTTTTCTTGGTTAAGCTTTGGTGAATCCCAGGATTTCAGATATTCATCCATTTCTCTTTGGTATTAAAATTTAGTAGAGTATAGGTTTTTGAAGTATTCCCATATGATTGTCTGGATCTTTTTGTTGTCTGTTGTGATATTTCCCCTTTCATCACGAATTCTATTGATTTAGAGTTTCTCTTTCTTTCTTTTGGTTAACTGTTAATTCATTTTGTTTATGTCACGAAAGATTTTTCTTTCTCCTTCAACTATGATTGCCATTTTTGCTGGGTGTAGTAATCTGTCTTGGCATCTAAAGTCATTTAGCACTGGCAATACTTTGGTCCATGTTCTTCTGGATTTCATAGTTTTCACTGAGAAGTCTGCTCCAATTCTGATGGGTTTCCCCTTATATGTAACTTGTTGTTTTTCTCTTGTGGCTTTCAGTATTTTGTCCTTGTTTTGAGCATCTAATGTTTTAACTATGCTATGACATGGGAAATTTCTTTTCTGGTCTTGTCTGTTTGGTGTTCTACATGCTTCTTGTATTTGTATGGGTTTTTTTTTTCAGTTTGGGGAAATTTTCTTCTATTATTCTGTTGAAGATCTGATCAATTCTTTTGGGATTCTTCTTCTTCCTCTATCACTATGATGCAGAGGTTTGGTCTTCATTGTGTCCCACATTTCCTAGTTGTTCCACCCTTGTGTTTTTTTAAAAATTTTCATAATCTTTACTTGAGGTTTCTAGCTGCGCTGTGTTATCCTGTATGTCTGATATTCTTTTTTCTGCTTTAACCATTCTGCTTCTGAGGCTTTTTCCCATCCTTTCTTGCTGGTTGGATGAATGTTCAGTTTCCTTTTTATTTCATCCTGTGATTTCTTCAGTATTTCCACTTCCTTTTGGAGCTATTCATTTTCTTCTTGTTCCTCCTTGCTTCACTGGTCAGTTCCTTTTTTCCTTTCAGCCTGAGATCTTTTCAATTCTTCCACTTACTTTCAGAGTTTGTCATTCTCTCCCTCTCTCTCTTTTCAGAGTTTGTATTTCTCTTCTAGTTCTTTTCTGAGTTTGTCAATATCTCTTTTTAGATATCTCCGGAGTTTTATCATTCTTTCCATCTAGTTCCTTCATGAGTTTTTCCATTCTCTCACTTTAGTTCTCTGATTTGTCTTTGAATATCTCTACAATTGTTCTTCTAAGGTTGGTGTCTTGGTTTCCTTTCAGGGAGATCTTGTTGTTGAGATCTACAGGATTGGTTGAGTTTGGTAGGGATTTATTTTGAGATTTTCACATATTGTTGTTTTTCCATTGTGTGTTAGGCATGTTTGTTTTTTTGTTGTTGTTGTTGTTTCCTTCTTTGTTCATTTGTTTGGCTTCTGTTGCTAATCTCAAATGTTAATATGGAGGACTGGCTGGTCACTCAGTTTGCTTCCTGCTGGTTTCTTCCTCAGTTTTTGCTATGCAACTTCGAATCACTGACACTGCTGGATCCTCCCAACCACAGTAAACCACAGCACCAGCAGTTTATCCTTTCCACCACAGTATAAGTAGCTTGAGTTGGGGTGGGGAGATGGGGGGGAGTTGAATCCTTTGGCCTGCGTGCTAGACCCCAACTGACCAACTGGGCAAGCGTGGGAACCACTGTTTGTCCTTCTATCCATGCATACAGTTCCTCTGTATGGTTTTCATGTTGGGCGGTGGGTGCCAGGGTAGGCTGCCAAAGGCCTGAACACCAGAAACCCACCTGGGCAACTGAGCACAGGGTGTGTGCCCCCCTGGCTGTCCTTTTATCCATGCATGCATTTCTTCTCTATGGTTATAGCATTGAGAGGCGGGTGCCAGGATGGGCCACTCAGGGCCTGCACACCAGAAACCCACCTGCACAATTGGGCACGGGGTGTGTGTGCCCCTGGTTATCCTTCTATCCATGCATGCACTTCCTCTCTATGGTTCTAGCATTGGGCTGTGGGTACAGTATCATTTTTTACATTTGTTAAATTCTAATGTTACAAGAATTTAAGGTACACAATAATTTTTATTATTCGAACAACATGAGATTTCAAACTTTATATTGTAGTGGAGTACACTGTTAAATATCCTGTTAGGACATCGCATAAAACTTCCTTGCAATGGCACATTTCTAGGTTTCATGTGTTTAGATTTAAGATGTAGCACTGAGAGATGATGTAATACTTGACTTTCTATAATTTTTAGGAAGCTGGGCCTATGGGCTTTAGTATACCAAGTAAGATACAGAGGTATGTAGTGCTGTAAAGTTTGTGTAATTTTTCTCAAAATTGATCCATATGTTAAATTCGTATATTCTTATTGTGGTGCTGGCCACTAGGAGAAAAGAGCACGTAGACTCCAGGTTCCAATTAGCTGAATTAGATTTTTAATTTGGGCTGGCCAGGACTGTACTTGGTCAGGATTTGGAGGGCACAGCATTGAGCCAAAGCAGGAAGAGATCTTGTAAAGACAAAGAAAGAAAGGAATAAAGAAGAAGAAGAAGAAGAAGAAGAAGAAGAAGAAGAAGAAGAAGAAGAAAACAAACAAAAAAACATTATTACTTTACTTGTGCTGAATTTACACCTGCATAAGGTAACATCTTTATTTCCTGGTGCTAATAGTGGCAAAGCAAGTTTTGCAGAGGCTTTACTAGTCAGCCCTTGCTTGACTTGTTTGTTTGGGCCTGGGTTTAACCATTAAGATGTAGTCGATGTAGTCACTGAAACAAAATGAAGTTATCTAGGGTATGTACACTATCATATTTTAGTACATTTATATTTTTTAATACACTGAATTGTTAGTAAATGAGTAATAGGTTTGATTTATTAAAGTTAATAAAATGAACAATTTTCCAGCTCTGTAGACTCTTTCCTAGTATTAGCACTATAGCATTATACAATTCTACCCAGTGTATTATGAAAACTTCTGCTGTGCCATCTCCCTTCCAATGATAACTATCGCTCAGATCCACTTACATGCACTCAGTTTCACACATTCCAATTTACTCTGGATGATCTTTCTCACCTCAGAAGCAAGTGAAAGTATCAAGAAACAGGAGGCTCCATTCACCAGGAGAGTGATGAGCTTTTGGTGCTGAGGTGAATCATTCCCAAGCCTTGCCTCTGGCAGTTGTGGCGGTGATATGGAGAAAGCAACAGAGAACCTCTAAAGACTTCAGATGCTCTCCACGCCTCCCAGGCAAATGCTCTCCCAGGAGAGTGCTCCTCAAGAATTCTGGTTTACCATCTCAGCTTTATTACTCCCAGTAATCATAATGGATGTGTCTCATTTAAACTGCTTCCTTTCTCTCCTGCTTTAGTTTTGCTTTACCTCTTAAAACTAGATAGTGAGGTAAAAAAAAAGTACAGGATAAGAACTAAATTTCAGGGCCAGGGGAGACTCTCTGCTGGTAAAATGCTTGCTACACAAGTGTAAGGATCCAGAACACACACAGACAGCCAGTGGACTCTCTGAAATTCCAGTGCATGGGACATAGACAGGGAATTCTGTGACCAAACTTTCTGGTTTGAGTATCCCAAAAGGAGAGAGCCTGGTTCACTGAGAGACTCTGCCACAGTATAAGGGGGGGAGGGTGAGTTAGGAGGACTGCCAGGAGTCAGAGGCCAGTCAGCTACCCAGCATGACTGGGGAAAAGGCAGCAAAGTAGGTATAAACTAGAGGAACAGGGAACTGGTGACATTTATTAGAAGCATCTTAAATAAATTTTGCCTAATTTTGCATTCTCTTGATATTCTCAGTGAGGTTTTATAAATATTTCATTATTTTTAAGATTTATTTTAATTATGAATCTGCGCATCTCTGGTTGAGTATGTGCATGTGAGTGCAGATGCCTGCAGAGGCCCAAAGAGGATGCTGGATCACCTGGAGATCGAGTTACACGCAAGTGTGAATCACCAAATATGGTCACGGGAACCCAAACTCAAGTCCTCTGACTGAAGGAGAAACAATTGCTCTCAACTACTGAGCCATCTCTCTGGTCCCTTATTAACACATTTTTACCTTTTTCTTGATGGGAAGAGAAAGGGGATTTAATTAGTATAGATAGCCTCAATGGGAAAAACAGATATATTTTATTAATATGTTAAAAAATTCCCTCATCATGAAGTTATATCTGATACCAATGAATTTTCTAAGGGGAACATGGAAGTCCTTCAATGATATTTTTAATCCACAAAATTTAGGGGGAACAGAAGTTTTACACTCTTTGAAAAGGTAGACATTTGAAGCATAAGACTATGCATAAACTGCTAGAAAAAAGGTTGATAGTACTTTTGATTTCCTTTGTGTATGATGAATGTAAGAATTAAGATAGTTAGCAACAGCTGCCTAATCGAGGTAGAAATAGAGCAGTAAAAGGAAGATGGCACGTATTGTTATGGGAGAGAAATGGAATGTCAATGGAGAATCAAAAAAGAAAAGCCGGGCGTGGTGGCGCACGCCTTTAATCCTAGCACTTGGGAGGCAGAGGCAGGTGGATTTTTGTGAGTTCAAGGCCAGCCGGGTCTACAGAGTGAGAGTTTCAGGACAGCTGGGGCTACAGGGAGACCCTGTCTGGAAAAGACAAAAAAAAAAAGAATCAAGAGGAAGCAACAAATCTGTTTCCAATGTTATGACAAATAATGAACTTGCACATCAGAACCACAGTTAGCTCAAGGAAAGGGTAAAGGATTCCTTGAGAAATAATACTTATGCTTTACTACTATGATGTGATGGAGTTATTGACTAGGATTAGACAAGGATAAAGACCAACAGTGAGATACATTGCACAGTCTCAAATTTAATCATAATGACTGGTGCAGCAAATTATTTTGCTTGGTGCAGTAGTGGTAATTTCAAATTGGGGGTAATAAATAGCTATGTAATTGGACTTAATGGGAGAGAATTTATAAATGGCACTGTAAACTGAGACAAATACACTGGTGATGTCACAGAACTTAGTGAAAATCCTATCTCTGTCTTATCTTTAGACAAATGAAATTTCTTACTGTATGCTAAATACGGATCACTCTATTTACAGACACTCCTTATCATATAAACTTCTTTTAGGAACACATGGAGGCTGTTGTAGAGTTATACAAGTGGTCACATGCAGAGACTAGATGTCTGAGAAATGCAGCCCTAAGTGATACAACTACAGTGGAACCTGTACACATGAGGCTCATTGAACAGTGGAACAGGGGGGAGAGAGAATACTAATACATTCCCTCAGCTTTTGCCAGTGAAGCTTCTTCATGCACCAAAGTGTGATGCTCACCGAAGCCTACAACTGGCCAAGATTTAGAGAATAACAGACCACAGACTGCATGTCCCTGGATAGGACACAAATGTTAAACTTCATTCACCCACAGCTCAGGACCATTGTGCAAGAGGGGGTGGAAAGATTGTAAGAGCCAAGGTTGGTGCATAAATTAAGGAAACAAAAACTTTCAGGACTCTGGATACATGCTCATTTGAACTTGTTAGACAAAATGATATCTCCTTTCCTATTCTGATAAGTGACAGTTAAAACTGAAAAAGGAATATGTGATAATAGTGAAACTAATTGAAGGAAACACATGAAAGTAATCAGAAAAATGAATGTTATTCTAGTGTTCTCTATTCATTAACCAATTATGATTTTCATATCAATTGCAGTGTCAGATTAAATGAATAATTTTTCAGAGCCTACACTGTGTGCTCAACTGATTATCAGAAATTTAAGCTACATGTTTTCAAATGAATACACATCACCCACAATAAAATTCTTGAAGTCTGAATGAAGCTTACAATTAGGCTAACTCATTAGAAAGATTAGAGCACAAAAATCAAGCTCTCTTTTCCTAAAATATGTGACCTGCATTTGCATTACTCTACACAATTTTTAATCTCTCTGGGTAGACAGAAGGTGCCTTTTAAGAAAAAACTTGGGGCTGGAGAGATGGCCTAGCAGTTAAGAGCGCCGACCGCTCTTACAGAGGACCCGGGTTCGATCCCCAGCACCCACATGGCGGCCGAGAACCGTCTGAAACTCCAACTCCAGGAGAACTCCAGTTCCAGGGGAATCCGAGACCCTCTTCTGACCTCCGCGGCATTGCACGACACGGGTGCACAGACTTGCATGCAGACAGTACATTCAAACACATACAGAAATAAATAAAAAATTAATAAAAAATAAAAAAAAATTTAAAAAAGAAAAAACTTTTTAAATTTTTATTTATTTTTTATGTGTATGAATTACTGTCTGCATGTGTTTTGTGCACCAGTGTTGTGCAATGCCACAGTCCGGAGTACAGGTGTCGGATTCCCCTGGAAACTCGCGAGTTAAGCGGTTCTATCTTGCCATTGGGTCGCTGGGGATGAAACCTGGGTCCTCTGCAAAAGCAGTCCAGCACTTTAACTGCCTAGGCCATCTCTCCGCCGGAAAGGTGACTTTTTTTAAAAATCTATTATTAATTTTATTAATTTTATTTATTTCTGTATGTGTATGAATGTACTGTCTGCATGCAAGTCTGTGCACCCGTGTCGTGCAATGCCGCGGAGGTCAGAAGAGGGTGTCGGATTCCCCTGGAACTGGAGTTCTCCTGGAATTGGAGTTTCAGACGGTTCTCAGCTGCCATGTGTGTGCTGGGGATCGAACCCGGGTCCTCTGTAAGAGCGGTCGGTGCTCTTAACCACTAGGCCATCTCTCCAGCCCCAGAAGGTGACTTTTTTATAAAGGTAAAATTTCAACCCAGAGAAATGGCCTTGATAGTCTCAAGTTTAGCCTATGGCTGCTCCTGTAAGTTAGAAGCTTTGATCTTCATTATACCGTTTATATCACTCCAAACAAAAGGAGGAGGAGGAAGATTATAAAAATGCTGGTCAACCTTTGGCTAATTTGTAAGTTTTTATTGTATTCTGACTGTGCAGCAGCAGCTCCTTATAGGGTGGGTTTGGTTGTTAAAACCATAGTTTGTGTCTGTAACTGCAGTTGTCCCACGTGGTACAGTGGATGCTACATCATGTCAGATCCAGGAGTCTACCACTCCATATTTCAGAATATGGAGTGCTTTGTGAAGTACATTAGAGAACTGGAAAGAATGTTGATTTTCTGAGTCAAGTTTAAATTTTCCCATGCAAGGAATAGAGGCAGGTCTAATGTGAATGTAGTTCAGTCATATTTGCTGGCAGCTGTACTCACTGGCTCACCCTTCTCTGTGAGAGTAAGTTAAGACTCTATTCAGTAGGTCCATTGCAGGGTACAGGCCTCTGGGTCCTTGCTCATATGAACTTACAGCAAACCAATCTTAGCTAAACTGTGGGCAGCTGATTACTGCTGGGTGAGAAAGAGCTGAGCTTCTTAGTGACTCTGAATAGGCTCATTAGGCCCAAGTGGAGGATCATGCACTGAGGGACAACTGGAAACAGTAATTTGACTTGATAGCCCTTAACATAAATGACGGAATGTATGAAATCAACTGGGCGGGTCTGTGGGATGGTGCCAATGGGGAAGTGAGCATAAATAAGGATGATCAAGATGCTACATATGAAATACACAAAAATTGAATAAAAATATACCAAAAATAAGACAGAGAACATGAAATTGGAAAAAAAAGGGGGGGGGGGGGCACGGGGGATGAATTGTATGAATTGTAAGAGAAGGAATGAGGATTTGCTCCAAACATTATATCCATGTTTTTGGTTTTTTTTTAGTCTTTTTGAGACAGGGTCTCCCTGGAGCCCCAGCTGTCCTGGAATTCGCTCTGTAGACCAGGCTGGCCTTGAACTCACAAAGATCGGCCTGCCTCTGCCTCCCAAGTGCTAGGATTAAAGGCGTGCGCCACCACGCCCGGCTCAGATAGTAACTCTTTTTTTTTTTTTAGTCTTTTTGAGACAGGGTCTCCCTGGAGCCCCAGCTGTCCTGGAATTCGCTCTGTAGACCAGGCTGGCCTTGAACTCACAAAGATCGGCCTGCCTCTGCCTCCCAAGTGCTAGGATTAAAGGCGTGCGCCACCACGCCCGGCGTATATCTATGTTTTAATATGATGATTTCATGTATTTATACAAGCATACACAATACGTCTAATAAAGATGAGAGTGAAGCTAAGCACAACTACACGAAACAGTATTAACAACAATGTCTAATTGGTAGAATTTAGCAAAAAAAAAAAAGATAGAAATAAAAAAAAAAGACTCTATTCATCTATTTTTCTCTACAAATGTCAGTTCAGTCCACAAACTACCTACATATTCATCTCCACCAGCAGATATCAGATATGCTGGACTAACATCCATTCTGAACATGAGCACAAGGTGAGATCAAGCTTGGGTTTATGACACACAATTATAGAAAAATGCATGAGTACATCTTTTAAAAATTATTATTTATTTTTTAGGTTGATGAATGTATTGCCTGTATGTATGTAAGTGTACCCATGTTGTGCAATGCCTGCAGAGGTCAGAAGAGGGTGTTGGATCTACTGGAACTGGAGTAACAGTTGTTAGCTGCCATGTGTGTGCTGGGGATTGAACCAGAGTCCTCTCAAAAGCAGCAAGTGCTCTCCACTGCTGAGCCATCTCTCTAGCCCTCAAAATTACAGTTCATGTTTAACTCAAGTTAGCACTTTGTCAATTTGTAATACACGCTTTGTAAGACCAACTGTTCTAGCATAAAACAAATTGTTTCTTTGACAAACTTCACTACCCAGTGATGATGTCAATGCAAATGGAAGCTAGTATTCCAACTTTTCAGAATGTTGCTTCTTTATAGATTATTTTTTATTTCCTGAAGCCCAAAATTCCTATAACAATACTTGTCTTTCCAAGAGTAGTCTAAACATATGCTCTTTATAGAAGTGATATTTGGAGTAGAATTTGTGCTTCTATTAAAATTATTTCATTTCATCATCACTTCTGTTTCAAGAGTATATCAGTTATGTAAAATTATTTCAAAATGCCTCTAGTGATCTATTGACCAATACCAAACAACTATAGCTCTCAGACATAGGCCATTATCTGGAATTGAGTGATGAAGGATTGGTCAGTTAAGTGAGTATTTACGGTGCAAGTCTAGTGAGATCCTCTGAAGTACAATTTAACTCTTTCTTAACAGCAGACAAAAAGTACAGAGAGTAGAAGTCATTTCCTCTAGTGGAGATAGAGATATATTTTGATTGTTTATAAAAATCTACATATGTAGACCCAATGGGAGACCATATTTAAGAAAAGAAGTAACATTTAAAAGTATAACAGAAAGTTGGAGATTTAAAAGAAACAGATATGGCACTTTAATGCTAACACACAGTTTAAGCTTTTCCTATAGTATGATAAACAGCTTGGCAAAGTTTCAGAGTAGCAAGAGTTATTTCTTGCCTTCAAGTTATTAGTCAGTAGGATTCTCCTTGATGAATATGGTTTTAGAGAGCTCACATACAGAGGCGATATGCCAAGTGAACTGGAGAACTTGAGCTTCTTCATCATCACAGTCATTTGGTTTCTTAAGAGTTGTCTCTTGCTCTATTACTTGATTTTTTTCTCAGAGTGTCATAGACAATGATAGCACATAGGTTCAAAAGAAATCTCGATCTAAGGCAAAGGGTGCAATCTTTCAGGTTCTGTAACTTTACTCAAGTGCTGTGCCTTTTGATCCCTCTTTGCTCCTTCTAGGTTCCCTGAATCTTTAAAAGACTCCCCTCTTCCCTAGTCAACCTGATAGGACATATTTGCTTTGTCAATCAGCTACATCATCTTTCCCTTGAAACATTTCCTGTTCTAGAATATTCTTGAAGATCAGCTTGCTTATATTCTATAGAAGTCACTCTTATTAGATCTGAATCTTAAAAGTGACAAATTTTAATGACTTAATGATTCTACAGGCAAATATTATTAGATACTAAATGTACCTATACCAGAACATATATTTATGTTTCAAATTAAGATTTCTTGGAAATAGTAAAATAACATGGGGTCGGGAAATTTAAGACAACAAGGTGGGCATGAAAATTGTACATGTCTCAAGGGAGGCCTCAGTGGAGTGCTGGAATCAGCCAAAGAAGAGGAGTTTGCTTTGTTTAGAGTAAACTGCTGCCCAGGCCATAGAGGAGACATTGAATCAGCCCAAGAGGAGGAGTTTGCTTTGTGTAGAGTAAACTGTTTTCCACTTTAACATGGAATTGCCTGAGTTGCATATCTATAAATCTATTGCTCCATTAGAAACACTTACTCTGTTTATGTTAAAGTTAGGATAAAAACACCAAGGCAAATTTTGACATCATTGTCTTTTTTTGGAGCATGTACAATGCTTTATATCAAGGTAATGTCAAATTTAAACTTAGTGTCTTCTTACTTTAATCTTATTTAAAACATTTTATTTATCTATCTATCTATTTATTTATTTATTATTTATTTGTATGAGAGTATTGCCTTAATATTTCTAAGTGCCCAAAGAGTTCAGAAAACAGCATAAGATCCCCTGGAACTGCAGTTAAGTACAGTTGTCAGCCGCCATGTAGGTGTTGGAAACTGAACTTAGGTGCTCTGCAAGAGCAGCCAGTGCTCTTCACTGCTTAGCCATCGTTCCAGACCCTCATATATATATATATATATATATATATATATATATATATATGTTTGAATTTTTATTCTAAGTATGTGCATGCATTGCCTGCATGTATGCAAGTGCCCACTGAGGACAGACGAGGGCATCAGACCCCCTGGAATTCGAGTTACATATGGTTGTTAGCTGCCATGTTGGTGCTGAGATTAAAACCCCAGTCTTCTGCAAGAGCAGCCAGTGCTCTTAAAGTCTGAGCCATCTCTCCAGCCCTTCTATTCTTATTTTAAAAGGTGACTTTTTAAACACAGAAACCACAATCCTGGATTATATGAAAGTAAACTTCCTATATCAGATCCTGTAGCTCATTAGAAAACAGCCTTTGCAGCTTCATTCAGACAGTTGAGATGACATCATGGTTTGGAGAAGCTTAAGGGACTAACAGGTGCTGTTAGTTTCCTGTTCTACCAACTACAGCCACAAGATGGCAATGTGATAATTTGAATAAAACCAGAAGTTTTAAAGCTTTGTTTTTATTTGTTAAGCAGCCTTTTAAATAAGTGGAATCCACAGCAAGCAAATACTTTATCTGAACTAGAAACTACATCTCACTATGTATTGCTATGGTTGAGAAGAAGGATGACCTCCAGTCAGAGTAATTCTGGCTGGGGCAAAATCTAACCATACACCTTGCCTTCTCCACTTTTCCTCTAATTTTCTCCATCAAGGAAAGTGGTTGATAAAGAGTAATAAGAAGTTTCAAAAGACATTGACTGGCACTAGAAGACAATGACAGACACTTTGATTTTATTTTTCTCCATGCAAGATGCAGAGAGAGTAAACTCTCTCCAAGAGGTTTACTTTTATGGGGTAATAAATCCTATGCATTACAGCTAGGTCATTTCACAATTCCTGCAAAGTTCATTGTTTTACTCAGTAAGTGAATGTATGATTAGTTTTACATTATGAAAAATTTATTACTCAGATACTTGAATCTGTGTTGTAAAATACAGGATTCATTATAAAGAAATGTTCCACCTATTTGAAATTTCTGGGCATGCATTTGCTTTTTAATAAGCTGGGCATGATTACTTCTTTATGATCCAGAAATTAAAAAAAAATTTTTTTTTGGTCTTTTTGAGACAGGGTCACCCTGTAGCCCCAGCTGTCCTGGAACTCACTCTGTAGACCAGGCTGGTCTTGAACTCACAAAGATCCGCCTGCCTCTGCCTCCCAAGTGCTTAAATATATACAGACATACATATATATCCATGTACAAATTGTAACTACTGAATATAAAGTTTGTACATGTTAAGACTGCCATTTATATAAAGCATATAGTATAGTCCTTAGCCCATATGATTTCAGATAACATATTAATATTATATTATTATTTTTACAAATACTTTATTATTTTTATTTTATTGGTATGAGAGTAGTGCCTGCATGTACATGTGTAAGTATACCCGTGTCATGCAATGCCAGTGGAGCTCAGAAGAAGGTGTCAGATCCCTTGGAATTGGAGTTATGGATGGTTATTAGTAGCCATGTGGGTGCTAGAAATCAAACTCAGATCTTCTGCATGTGCATTTTTTATAGAAACAAATTATCATGTCTCTGCTGTAAAAACACAGGTAATTCTTTTCTTGCCCAATTTTTCTGGGTGGAAATGCACAGATAAAAATATTCATAGATTCTGGCTCGCTCGGGTGGCTGACTCCATAGTAGGGTGGTGTGTTTGGACTCCAGGTCCGGACCTGTTAGGAACACTTGGAGCCGTCCGACACGGCTCTAGCCAGGTAAAGCCTCAAGGCAGAGTGACTTTTGTGGTGCTGGACAATTCATTTCTGGTCGGTGGCGGAGGGCCAGGTGGCTGGCGGGGGCTAGGTTCCGGTCCTCAGCCCGCCGGGACGCCCTTCCCCCCTCGCAGCCGGAAGCAGACCTGAGCTTGGGTCTGGCTCGCTCAAGTGGCTGAATCAGCCGTAGAAGGGTGGTGTGTTTGGACTCCAGGTCCGGACCTGTTAGGAACACTTGGAGCCGTCCGACACGGCTCTAGCCAGGTAAAGGCTTAGGGCAGAGTGACTTTTGTGGTTTTGGACAACTGATTTCTGGTCGGTGGCGGAGGGCCAGGTGGCTGGCGGGGCCTAGGTTCGGGTCCTCAGCCCGCCGGGACGCCCTTCCCCCCTCGCAGCCGGAAGCAGACCTGAGCTTGGGTCTGGCTCGCTCGGGTGCCGGGGCGTGGGCTAAGCCAGGCATACCCCCCCCCCCCCGCCAACAATTGGATTTGAGGAAGAGAGAGTATCCAGTGGACTGGATTAGGAGAACTCTCAGAAGAGGGAGGGAAGAGTGACTTAGACTTTCAATATCCAATCTACAAACAAAAGTGAAAGCCTGAAAACCTAGACAAGTCAACACTCCATAAAGAAGGAGGGGGAGAGGAAAAAAAAAAAAGCGCAAAAAGGAGGTAAGCAAAACAAAAGAAGCTTTCACCCTTCAACACACTGAAAAGGCATTTGTGATTTGAATCACAAAACGGAAATCCACATGCCAGGGACACGACGAAGGGACAACATGGGAAAGGTGCAGGATAATTCCACACCAAGCTCTACCAACCCTGTAGGAGATAGATATAGTGGGATCCCCTTGGAGGTGACCCCAGAAACAGACCTTAGAGGAATAATTGCAGAGCTATGCAGAGAAATTAAAGAGCATAAAGAAGAATTCAGAGAACTAAAGGAAGGGATTGACAAACTCCAGAAAGAACTAGAGAGAGAAAAAAACAAACACCTTAAGGAAGTAGAAACACTGAAAAAGGAAGCCAACCAACGAAGTAAGGAGCACGAAGAAGAGATTGAGAAACTCAAAAAAGAAATTGATATATTAAAGAAATCACAGGATGAAATGAAAAAGGAAATAGAACACTCGTCCAATCAAGAAGAAAGGAAAGGAAAAAGCCTTAGAAATAGAATGGAGGAAGCTGAGCAAAGAATATCAGATCTGGAAGATAACACAGAGCAACTAAAAAACTCAAATAAAGATTATGAAAAATTTAAAAATACACAAAAGTGGAACAACCAGGAAATATGGGACACTATGAAAAGATCAAACCTCCGCATCATAGGAATAGAGGAAGGGGAAGAATCTCAAGAGAATAGTATTGAGCATATCTTCAACACAATAATAGATGAAAACTTCCCCAAACTAAAAATAGACAAACCCATTCAAATACAAGAAGCACATAGAACTCCAAATAGACAAGATCAGAAAAGAAACTCCCCACGCCATATCATAGTCAAAGTGCTAGATGCCCAAAACAAAGATAAAATTCTGAAGGCCACGCGAGAAAAACAAGTCACATACAAAGGGAAACCCATCAGAATCACAAATGACTTCTCGCCGCAAACCATGAAAGCAAGAAGAACATGGAGCAAAGCATTTCCAGTGTTAAAGGACTATGGATGCCAACCCAGAATACTTTACCCAGCAAAAATGTCGATTACACTTGAAGGAGAGAGAAAAATCTTCCATGACATAAGCAAGATGATAGAATACATTTCCGGAAAACCAACTCTCCAGAAAATACTTGAAGCAATTCAAAGGGCAGAAGAGAAGAGCAACTATCCTCAAGCACCTAGGGAAAGAAACTAATAAAAACATAATCATAGGAGCTGAAACAGAGACTAAAAGTCCAAATGGATAATAAGGTGAAAGGAAGCAACATCCATCTTTCAATTATAACCTTAAATATTAATGGGCTGAACTCCCCAATCAAAAGGCATAGACTGGGAGAATGGATTAGGAAACAAAATCCATCTATATGCTGTCTACAAGAAACCCATCTCAATTTCAAGGACAGGCACCAACTTAAAGTGAAGGGATGGAAGAAAATATTCCAAGCAAATGGTACCAAAAAGAAAGCAGGAGTTGCTATTCTAGTATCAGATAAAATAGACTTCAAAGCAAAAGAAATCAAAAGAGACAAAGAGGGCCACTACATCCTTATTAAAGGAACAATTAACGATGAAGACCTCACAATCATGAATATATATGCACCAAACGCCAGCGCACCAAACTTTGTAAAGACAACTCTTCAGGACTTCAAGGCTCAAATTAACCCCAGCACAGTAATAGTAGGGGACTTTAATACCCCACTAAGTCCTTTAGACAGATCAACAGGACAAAAGATAAACAAAGAGACATCTGAACTGAATGATACAATACACCAACTGGATCTCACAGACATCTATCGAATATTTCACCCAAACACCAGAGAATACACTTTCTACTCAGCACCCCATGGAACATTCTCCAAAATAGACCATATACTGGGACACAGGGAAAAACTCAAAAAATACAAAAAGATTGAAATAATTTCATGCATTCTATCAGACCACAGTGCAATAAAGCTCAATATCAATACCAGGATAAGCCCTACACCGTACAAGAACACATGGAGACTAAACAACACTCTACTGAATAATGAATGGGTCAGGGATGAAATAAAGAAAGAAATAAAAACATTCCTGGAACTGAATGACAATGATAATACAACACAGCAAAACCTATGGGACACTTTAAAGGCAGTCCTAAGAGGGAAGTTTATAGCTCTAAGTGCCTACATTAAAAAAACAGAAAGAGCACAAGTGAATGATCTAACACAGAGGCTTAAAGTACTTGAGAGAGAACAACAAATGAACCCTAAACGCAGCAGACAAGAAGAAATAACAAAAATCAGAGCAGAAATCAATGAAATAGAAACAAAGAAAACCATACAAAAAATCAATCAATCAAAAAGTTGGTTCTTTGAGAGAATAAATAAGATAGACAGACCTCTAGCCCAGTTAACTAAAAGAAAAAAAGAACAACTCCAAATCAATAGAATCTGTGATGAAAGGGGAAATATCACAACAGACAATGAAAAGATCCAGACAACCATAAGAGATTACTTCAAAAACCTATACTCTACTAAATTTGAAAACCTAGAAGAAATGGATGAATATCTGAAAACCTGGGAACCACCAAAGCTGAACCAAGAAGAGATCGACAGCTTAAACAGTCCAATAATATATGAGGAAATTGATGATGTAATAAGCAGCCTCCCAAACAAAAAATGCCCAGGCCCAGATGGTTTCACAGCAGAATTCTATAAAATATTTCAAAAAGACCTACAACCATTACTACTCAAGCTGTTTAGAAGGATACAATTGGAGGGAGTTCTCCCAGATTCCTTCTATGAAGCCAGCATCACACTAATACCAAAACCAGGCAAAGATGCAACCAAAAAGGAGAACTATAGACCCATCTCCCTAATGAACACAGATGCCAAAATTCTAAACAGGATACTGGCAAATCGCATACAGACACACATCAAGAAGATCATCCATCATGACCAAGTTGGATTTATACCAGAGATGCAGGGATGGTTCAACATACGAAAATCAATAAACATCATCAAGCATATAAATGGACTGAAAGACAAAAACCACACCATCATCTCAATTGATGCGGAGAAAGCCTTTGACAAAATTCAACATCCCTACATGTTTAAAGTCCTGGAAAGAATTGGATTGGAGGGATCATTCCTTAATGTAATCAAAGCCATATACAGGAAACCCACAGCCAATATCATCCTAAATGGGGAAACGACAGCGGCATTCCCTTTAAGGGTAGGAACTAGGCAAGGCTGCCCTTTGTCACCACTCCTCTTCAATATAGTGCTTGAAACCCTTGCTAGGGCAATAAGGCAAGAAAAGGAAATTAAAGGAGTTCTAATAGGAAAAGAGGAAGTTAAACTATCCCTTTTTGCTGATGATATGATTGTATACTTAAGGGATGCTAAGAACTCCACCAGTAAACTCCTAGAAATGATTAAGAACTTCAGTAAAGTGGCAGGATACAAAATAAATCTAGAAAAATCAGTAGCCTTTCTTTACACCAACAATAAGCAACTGAAGAAGGACTACAAGGAGACCTTCCCACTTAAAATAGCCTCAAAAACAATAAAATACCTAGGAACAAACCTAACCAAACACACCAAGGATCTCTACAACAAAAACTTTAAACCTCTGAAGAAGGAAATTGAACAAGACATCAGAAGATGGACAAACCTCCCATGCTCATGGATTGGGAAAATAAATATAGTAAAAATGTCCATTTTACCTAAACTCATATACAGATTTAATGCAATCCCAATCAAAATCCCCAAGAGCTTCTTCACAGGTTTGGAAAAAAAAATCCTCAATTTCATTTGGAAAAACAAGAGACCCCGAATAGCCAGAGCAACCCTGAGCGAAAAGAGCAATACAGGGGGGATCTCTATACCAGATTTAAAACTATACTACAGGGCTATAGTTATAAAAACAGCTTGGTACTGGCACAAAAACAGATCAGTTGACCAATGGAATAAAACTGAAGACCCAAACCTGAGCACATACAACTTCAGCCACCTCATATTTGATAAAGGGGCCAAGAAGACACAATGGAGGAAAGACAGCATCTTCAACAAGTGGTGCTGGCAAAACTGGATCACCACTTGCAGAAGAATGAAGCTAAACCCCTACCTCTCGCCTTGCACAAAAGTCAATTCCAGATGGATTAAAGACCTCAACGTGAAACCCAAAACTCTGGAGGTAATAGAAGAAAAACTTGGCAGCAGACTACAAGACATAGGTGTAGGAAAAGACTTCCTAAATCAGACAGCAGCTGCACAAGAAATAAGATCGATAATTGACAAATGGGACCTCATTAAACTCAAAAGCTTCTGTACATCAAAAGAAACAATAAAGGAAGTAAAGAGAAAACCCACTGAGTGGGAAGAAACCTTTACTGCAGATACATCTGACAAAGCATTAATTTCCAGAATATACAAACTACTGAAAAAACAAAGAAAAAAGAAAACAAATGAATCACTCAAAAGATGGAGCAAAGAGCTGAATAGAGACTTCACAGAGGAGGAGCTAGAGATGGCTGAGAAGCATCTTAAAAACTGTTCAACGTCACTAATAGTTAGGGAAATGCAAATTAAGACCACTCTAAGATATCACCTCACTCCGATAAGACTGGCCAGGATCAAGAGAACAAATGATACCAAGTGCTGGAGAGGTTGCGGGGAAAGGGGAACACTCATCCATTGCTGGTGGGAATGTAAACTGGTACAGCCACTATGGAAAGCAGTGTGGAGAACCCTTGGAAGACTCAAAATGAGCTTGCCATTTGATCCAGTCATACCACTCCTAGGTATATACCCACAAGACTCATCTTACTGCAGAAATACATGCACAGCTATATTTATTGCAGCTCTGTTCACAATAGCAAAAAGCTGGAACCAACCCAAATGCCCCTCAACTGCTGAGTGGATAGAAAAAATGTGGTACATGTACACAATGGAGTTCTATGCAGCAATAAAGAAGGATGATATCATGAACTTTGCAGGTAAATGGATGGAGCTGGAGGATATTATATTAAGTGAAGTAACACAATCACAGAAAAACAAACAACGAATGGTATCCCTCATATGTGGATGCTAGCATCAATAACCCAGTTATTAATATTTCTTGTGGCGAGGGATGCATATTAAAAGAACAGCAACTGAAAGACTGCATCAGAAAACCGACTGAAATGGTGAACCGGGAGGGGTGGGAGGGGCGGGAGGGGTGGGAGAGGGACATGGGTCTATATTCTATTATTTATATGTATATATTGCTATGTTTACAGTACCACACATAAGTTTCCTCCCATTGAGTGGGTCTTATGCCCAATTAGACAGGTGCTGATTACCAAAATAAAGAGTGCAATTACTGAACCAATAGAGATAGTTTGCTGAGCCAGTCATTGTTGTATTTATTAGACTTTTTGCTGGCTAGGACCATTGATTGGTTTTCTCACTAGGTAGCTTTCATAATATCTTCTAATACCATGAGAGCTAGTCTTCAAGGAGGAAGTTTCCAGGTCAGTTCCAATTCACTTGCTCCAAGTCCTGCCTCTGAAGTATGTCCTGTCATCAGCAATAAGGTCTTATCTTCAAGGTCTGGAAGGCAACCAAGGACTATGGCAATTAGTTATAGTTTTTAATTGAACTTTTTCAAATGAATTTAAAATCAACAGATAAATTGTGTATACTTACTATGTTTAATGGCGTTTTGAAGTATGTTTACATTGTGGAATGGCCAAATTCAGATAATTTAGGGTACAGTTCTAATATTAAGCTACTTTCGCATTATTTCTTTCTTTTTGTTATTATGGCTACTGCTCTACCTACCTTCCTTCCTTCCTTCCTTCCTTCCTTCCTTCCTTCCTTCCTTATAATCTTCAATAAGATGCCAATGAGGATTGCCTCAGAATTTGTCTACTACTGTGTAATTATAGGGCTAAGTCATAAATAAACTGAGCAAGGCAAGTTGGAAGGGAAGAAAGGAATTGTGTTGGTTTTCTGTGCTTTAACAAATTCTTATCAGCTTGAAAGTTTAAGTGGCTGCTTTTGTTTTCTTAGTTTTAGAGAACTGAAGTCTAAAAATCAGCATCACTGAACAAAGTCCAGGGCTATTTCCTCTGGTGGTCTCTAAAGGAATGTATTCTTCACTTCTATTCATTTCTTATGGGCCCTGGCATTCTCTGCCTTTGGCTGTATCATACAATTTCTCTTCAGGTTCACGTTGAGTCTTCCTCTTTTATCTAAATAGGATCTCCTTTTTTTATTTATTTCTGTATGTGTATGAATGTACTGTCTGCATGCAAGTGTGTGCACCTGTGTCGTGCAATGCCGCAGAGGTCAGAAGAGGGTATCGGATTCCCCTGGAATTGGAGTTCTCCTGGAATTGGAGTTTCAGATGGTTTTCGGGCACCATGTGGGTGCTGGGGATCGAACCTGGGTCCTCTGTAAGAGTGGTCGGCGCTCTTAACCACTAGGCCATCTTTCCAGCCCAGGATCTCCTTTTTTTAGGGACTCTTGTGACTGCATCTCAGTCCTACCCATGAAATATGGGTCCAAATGGAAATACTTAATTTAATTATACCTGTATACATCATTTTTCCTTACTGGTACCATTTATAAAGCCTAGAATAAAAGAGCCCTAACACAATAAAACAGTTGTTCTAATAAAGTAGTTGACAGAGAGAAGCTGACTGCACGAAAGCTAGGGGGAACATTTACTAGAAACTAACCTTGTCAGACCTTGATCTAGAACTGCAAGTCTTCATTACTATAAGAAAACAAATGTCTGTAATTTAAGCAATGTAGTCTATTCTGTTATGTCAACACTGACAGAAATACTGGGACCAAATTTTCCACAGAATTAGCAGTTATGGTGACTCCAGCTGGAGAATGACTTTGGGACCCAGTTTCCACTGGGATGAGTTTGGGTCACATTTCCAAATAAACTCCTAGGGCCAGAGGAGGTGGCAGTAGAGGGTTAGAGGATGACAGTTCTGTTCATTGAAGAAGGTGAGAAGCCATATCAGTTAGGAACACAGCATCAGTTTGCATCTCCTTACTACTCTAGCTTTCTCCAGGTGAGTGAAGCTTACAAGATTCTTGAAGATGTTGCCTGTTTAGAGATGGGTTTCAGTGGTGCTAAGTGGTCTGAATGGATACAAGTAAATATCTTCAAGAAAAGGCATACATTTTCAGTTGTCCAGAAATAGCCTGTAATGTACTGTGGGTAAAAGGTCAGTTCCATACCCATTTCACATCCAATGGACTGGTAGAGGTGCTGATATTAAGAGTTTTTATACTTGGTCGAGAGAAGGGCAACATTGAGGAGTCCTTTTCCCTTATAAAATCTTGTATTCTCTCTGTCTCTGAGGGTTCTTCTGAGAGAAATTACCCTGTAAGTTTCACTAACAATTGGGTTGTCTTATCAAAATGAACATAACTTAAAACCACTTATTTGTATTTGGGGACATAGGCAAAAATCTAAAGGCAAAAGAAAAAACAATCACACATAATGTTTTGTTGCACTGAACAATTGCCTTTTGGCTTAAGTTCGTGGATGTTTTTTGCCTAATAACCATATTCCTAATCAATTAAGAATTTACAAATGAAGGTATGTACCTATGTTTTACTGCAACCTGCAATGACAATGACATGAATTTGTTACCTTCCTTGTTTAGGAGATTGTAACTGTTCAAGGCACATGGAACCAGTCTGGTATAATAGAGATGAGAAATATCGAGTGTTCCTCTCATGGTTGATATATAATTTGGTACACTCTTATAATCTTTGCATTAAAACTATGGCAGGGCTACAGTCATTGTAATTTATATTAAAATTGGTGGAAACAAATGGCATAAGGTATGTGTGATCTGTTTACTGTGGGATTAAACATTCATCCTACATGGGCAGACTATAATTCTATGACAATACACTGAAAGCTATGTGCAACTTCAACAACAAAAGTCATTGTGTTCAGCATCACAGTATAGCAAGAATCTCTCACACACGTTGTGCCTCATCTAATTGCTGAACATTTGCTAGAATTTGATAATTCTTTGGTGAATCAAGTCTCTTTATTCCACAGAGCTTTGATGGATTAGAGGTTTACTTCCTCTGAGGCTGGCTCCTATAAGAAAAAGGAAGGAAAAAATGATCTTCAAATATTTTATTCAATAGAAAAATCTTGCAACTACTAAAGTTTTATGTTATGAATAAATCTTAGCAATAACTTTAAATACTTAGGGTGTTTTTACTTTTAATTTTACTACATTGACTTCTATCAACATTAATGAAATTTTAGGATTTGAAACACACTTTAAATTTACATACCCTTTGAAAATTGCGAGTAAATTTGAAATGTTCTCACTTTGAAAAATTATTAGTGTGTAATTAGATTTAGTCATTTTAAATCTTATATATATATATATATATATATATATATATAAAACCATCATACCATAAGCCTTAAATATACATAATGTGTGTGTGTGTCAATTAAATATAAACTTTTGACTTTTCATGTATTTATTCTGTATTTGACAGTTTGAAGTTTCTGAGACCATTATTAACTCAGTTGTTTACTAAAGTGTGCACCGTTCATTTTCTAAACTTTAAAATGGCTAAATCTAATTCCGTGGCTATTTGTGGTTCCACCTAGAAGCTTTGTTTCCTTATCTCAGCAATTACTCTCCATTCTGTTGGTAATAATATTGGATTTCTTCATAAAGAATTATGCCTCTCCCATTGTCAAACTCTTGGTGAGAGGTTATATCGAGATGCTACATGATTAATGGACAGAGAAAGAAAAAAAAAAATTGGCCATCATGCTTCCAGTAGAGGCAGCCTGCCTTCAAATGCTTGGCAGCAGCAGTGTCTTTGACCTTCAAACATCCCTGCCTTTGTCCTATTATCTAGTTGGGATCTATGATTATTATAGCTCTCATCTTGAAATCCCTGTAAACTTTGTGATAAATTTACGTTTTAACATGTTAACTAGTCATTTTATGTTAAAGGCAATAACAAACAAAATGTCTAACCCATTTTGAGCTTTAAGAGCACATAAAATACTAAAAATGAGATCTCTGTAGATAGGAATATTATAGATCTGAGGTGTTATAAAGACAGAGGGGCTTGATATGGTGGCTCTTGCTTTTAATTCTCCCACCCAAGTGGTGGAGGCACAAAGATCACAAGGTCAAGGTCATCATAGACCTGGGTAGAGGTGTGTTTCCTAGATTGTCCTAAATCAATGAAGATTAATCCACAAACTTATCTCACATTGATTCAGCTTTAAAGGAAACTGTCCTAGAATTAAAGAAGTGAGTATAAAAAAGTGAGCAGTAATGGGGAACAAAACAGTGACTCAGATTCCTGTAACTAATCTAAGGATTCTACATGTATTTTGTATAAATTATATGACATGAAATATTTTTATTACACTGCTATTAAATAAAATAATTAAAAAACTGAGTTGTTTAATTAATTACAGTATCAGCCACATGAGGCCCTGTGTTGAGAAAATAATCCAATCGGCCAACCAACCAACCAGTCACCAAACAAAAAGATCTTTGAACTTTTCCATTTTTAATTACCTTAACTCGTTTCCTTCTTAACCATTTAATCCATTTTTGGAAACATTTTCCTTATATGCTTGTAGAATTTATTTGGCCTGAGAATATCTCTTCACACTACAGAAAGTTTTTTTTTTTTTTTTTTTTTTTTTACTTTTTAAGAAGCTATAGTACATTGTAAAAGTCCTCAGGGAGTTCAAGGTAGCATGAGCAGGGAAGGAGTCGGAACTATGGCCACATCAGCCCCATTGATTAATTTGTTCACTCCTCTATTGTACATGCATTATTGTGAACTTTATGTAAACTACACATCTGTTAAAAGGAGATAGTTGGGACTGGAGAGCTGGCTCAGTGGTTAAGAGCACTGGCTTCTCTCGCAAAGGACCCGGATTTGATTCCTAGCACCCAAATGTTGGCTAATACCTGTCCATAACTCCTGTTCCAGGGGATCTGGCACCCTCTTTTTGAACTCCCTAGGCATTGCACAACACAGGGACATTTACATACAGGCAGGCAATACACTCATACACATAACAATAAAAATAATAAACAAAATATAAAAAGATAGTGAAATCAACAGTGTGTTTCAGTTCAGGATGATTGATGCCCGAAAGAACAGAAACAGAGTGTGAGGTAGAAATTTAGAAAGTTCATGTAATGGCCATAGAAGGCTGATGCAGGAGGATTATCAGAAATGTGAGGTCAATTTAGGCTTCATAGTGTGTGCTAATCTCAGAAACAATGGCAACATAAAGACAGAATTTCCAAATGAGATGGCACTCATTTGCATCTTGAAGATGATGGGAAATATTTAGGCAAAGAATGAATGAAAAAAGAAAAAAAATACAAAAAGCACTTGAGTAGGACCAAAGTAAAAGAGGTGTTATATATTTGGAGCTGTGTTGTACTCTGGCCTGGACAGCTGTTAAGGCTTGGCTTTGCTTATGGATTGAAATACTTCACACAAATGGGGAGGCTAGTTAATGGGCCAGCACTCCTGGGGGCTCGCTCTGAGGGTCTGATGGATGGACAGGCAGCAGACAAACTCTGTACCATCTGTGTCTCCAACTTAGAAGATCAATGTGTGAGTGAGTGAGGCTTCTTCAGTGACAGTCAACCCCAACTGGAGACTGCACCAGCACAGCTCTTGTGTTTTTACTGGGAATTTGAATGGAGGAAAAGACTCCACATTATGCAGAGAGAAAGCCATGGCTTAAGCTTGCTTCTGGGAGACCTTTAAAAGTGTTACTGGAACTCACCACAGGCTTTCCTCACCATTGAAATATCTGGGGTGTGTTCTGCTGCTCATTAGATGTTAGGTACCTGTATTAGTCACTTTCTGTTGATGTGATAAAACCATAATGACCAAGAGAACTTATAAAAGGAAGAGTTTATTTGAGCTTACTGTTGATGGTACAAGGGAATTACAGTCCATCATGGCAGGGAGGCATGGTGGCAGGAGCTGGAGCAGAAAGCCGAGGTTCACATAGTAAAGCCAGCGCAAGAAGCAAAGAGAGCAACTGGAGTCCTGCAAGTCTTCTTGAACTCTCTAAGCCTAACCCCAGTGATGTGCTTCCTCCAGCACGGCCACACCTTCTAAGATCTCCCAAAACAGAGCTGCCAACTGGAAATGGAAACAAAATGTCTAAATATCTGGATCCTGTGGGGGACATTCTCATTCAAACCACCACAGTGCCCTTGACTGTGAAGAGAAATGAGTTTTAAGTGTGGTTGCGGACCCAGAATAAATCTATCAGAGCAAAAAAACAGTATATCATTGGTTCTGGAATTCCACTGGTCAAGTATTCTTTGCATTGTGACCAGTTGTAGAATGATTTCTGCATTGTTCTTGCATGTGTATGAGTGCATTTCTCCTTCCAAAATTACATCTAATGTTTATTTCAATTTAGCTTCACCCATAAGCAATGGCAGAACGTAGTAAAGTGTGGTTTTTCTGTGTTTGCTCTATCTGATGAACTACATCCCTTCTTTAAGGCAGCCTTGCTTTTTAAGTAGAAAAATTCCCTTTCAAAAATAGTTTTGGGGCTGTGGAGATGGTTTAGTTTCCTACACCCACATGGCAGTTCACAACCATCTGTAACTCCAGTTCCAGGGGAATATAACACCCTCTTCTGACTTCCTCAGGTACCAGATAGACACATATATCCATGTAGAACCCTGATTCACAGAAAATAAAATAATAAAATAAAATAAAATAAAATATATAAACCTTTAAAAGGGCTGTAAAATATTTTTAGTCATTCTTTGTGAATTTCACACATGTATATTATGGATTTTGGTCATATCTATCCCCTGCTAAAGACAGGACATACATTGTATACAGGGGTTTAAGCAATATGCATGAAATTATCTGGAAGCCTTCTACCTGAAGTTTAGTTCCCATAATCCTAGATGATAACATGAAAACTGCTAAGGGAGAAGATCAATCAGTGGTCTAACCCAGCCCTAAAGGCTAATAACCATAACAACAGGCACAGCAAACTACCTCTATTGGTGCAGTGGAAGTACTGCTATTTGGAGAATAAACAATAGCTACCTAATTGGCCTTAAAGCCCTCTCCATGGGAGTAAACTGATGGGCAATACTGTAATTGTATCCAAATACACATGGCTGTAGAGGATATAGATCCTAGAGAAAACCCTAGCTCTGTCATATCTCTAGACAAATGAAATTTTTTACCCTAAGCTAAACATGGATATTTATATCTACAGAGAAGCACACCCTGCACCACTCATCAAGGAAGGTTCTTGCTGCAACATATGGAAGCTACTCCAAAGTTCCACAGCTCAGCAGGCACAGAGACTATATGTCTGAGAGATGCCCAGTCTTCCGTGATACAGCTACAGTTGAACCTCTGCACCTAAAGTTCATGAAACATTGCAGAGCAAGGGGTAGAGAGAAAATTAATCCATCCCTCAGCCCTCACTAATAAACCTTCCTTATGCAATAGACAGCATTACACACAGAAGGCCACAACTGGCCACGTTTTAGAGAGTAAGAGACTTCAGATTGTATGACATGTGTAGGACTCCTGTATTGAACCTAACCCACCACAATACTCAGGGATAGTTGCAAAACAGGGGGCAGAAAGATTGTAAGGGTCATGACTGGTTCAGGAGCACAGGGGAGCAGAGGATTTTAGGAAATTGGAAGCTTGCACATGTGGACTTGTGGCAATGGTGGCATGGAGCACAGGACGTAGGCCAACTCAGTTAAACAAGGGCTAAGAATGGAGGAGAGAAATGCGTGGTGGGCCAGCCCTAGACTGAGAACTATTGGAGCCTGATTGGTAGTGGGTGAGGGAGAGCATTCCTTATTGATTACAGTGACCTCACTTGTGTTGAAGGACATCTGAGTACAAATGCTTGACTGGATAGGACGTACTACGTATGGCTGGGAGCTGGAGCGACATGGATGGGGTGGGGTTCTAGCTTTTATAAAAACTATTCTATGAAATTGCAAAAGCTTAATAAAAAAGTAAAAAAATATTATCAGAAAACTATGTTGCATGAAAATTTCAGTAATCCAATTAAAATAATAAAGAATAATTGAAGAAAAGGAACACACATACATACACACACACACACACACACACATATATATATATATATATATATAGAGAGAGAGAGAGAGAGAGAGAGAGAGAGAGTAAGGATAGATAGTCACTGAGAAGAATATAGAAGACTAAAATTGGTAGAAAGCTTTGAAAGATAATAGCATCTAAAAAATGGTGAATTTTCATCATGAAGAGTGAAAAACAACAGTGGAGGGGAGCAGAATACATCAGTAGGAACTATAAAGTAAAGTAGAACAGTAAAGAAGAACAGATAAATATCTTGAATGTTGTTTGTGAAACCTAATAAATAAAAACTGAAAATTCTAGGAGCTCAGATACAGCTCAAGCTCAATGACAGAAAAGATGAACAAATTGAGATGATGCCCAAGGTCCTGACTCCAACTTAGATATTGCAAAATCATTCAATTTTTTCTTTGTAATTTGGTTAGTTTTATGCATGAATTTATTTTATTTATAAAAAGAAAGACATCTTAACATATTACTAATCAGTCCTAGCCAGTCAAAAGGTTTCCTGTATACTTTTCAAGCTTTAGTACTATTTTAAGTTGAAGCATTCACTTTCTGATGTTTTAATATAAAATGATTTTCCCATATGTTTTAAATTTAAATTTCCTAAGGAGTAGGAAGGATCTTTATTTTCCTATGATTCAAACTGTCAATTCCCTGAAAAAGACTGTGCGAGTTCATAGTGAACAGTTGTGGAGACACAGAGTAGGTCCTATTAAATAAATATCTATTTAAAGTAGGATTGAATCCTGTTTTCAGGTGTGATGAACGATTCAAGAAACATGACTGTGTTTTTTCCATTCTATATTCTGTACACACTCCTTACAGCACTCTTTATGGCTCTCCTTTCCCTTATTCTGGCAGTTAAAGTTTTTGGTTCCTAAGGGTTTTCAACTGACTCTTCAGCATTTGGGAGTCATGTTGTTGGCCTACTACCCAGAGCAAGTGTTGTGCGGATGATACCAGTTTCCTTGCATTTTCATTGAAAATGACACTGTGGATTTGATGGTTATTTATCATTCATTATATTAAAAAAAGATTTCTAGTTTTTTTCTAGAAGGAAACTATTTCTTTTAGCAATTGTTTTAGGAAAAAGCTATACAATTTATTCTATCAAACAAAATAGTAAAATCACTCAATTATAATGAGTAAGATTCATAAAATACTGATATTTATTTAACATAAACACAAAAACTACTTTTATTAGATCAGATATGAAATTCCTCCATTATAATTTTGTCATTTTATTCTTACAAACACTGATCTTTAGTAACTGAGGATAGAGGACAGGTAATCAGTAATATATTTCTATTTTTACAAGCTTCATGAAGTCTTAATTATGTATCTCTTTATACTCAGAGGCACCAAAAGTAAAATGCTTGTATATAAATCAATGCCAAAATTAGGTTTAACTGTGTAATAAATTGTACCATAATTAAAAGTTCTTGAAAATCTTCATCAAACTTATGTGTAACCTTATTTATTGGATAAAATAGAAATTTTACCCTTTTACTTTCAAGTATAAGCACCTACAAACAAAGACAAATATACAGTAATTTTGTTAATCATTGGATAAACAATTTAAAAGTCATTCAGGAAAATGTTTGCCTGAGATACAAAAACCTGGAAAAAAAGTTGTCAGTCAGATACAAATTCAAGTTTTAAAACAACTTTAAATTTTATAAATTTTTGGCCTTAACAAAGAGCTGAAGTAATAAGTGTAACAATTTTTTTTTAATTTTTTTTATTATTATTTATTTATTTTTGTATGTGTATGAATGTACTGTCTGCATGCAGGTCTGTGCACCCATGTCGTGCAATGCCGCGGAGGTCAGAAGAGGGTCTCGGATTCCCCTGGAACTGGAGTTCTCCTGGAATTGGAGTTACAGACGGTTCTTAGCCGCCATGTGGGTGCTGGGGATCGAACCCGGGTCCTCTGCAAGAGCGTCGGTGCTCTTAACCGCTAGGCTATCTCTCCAGCCCCCAAGTGTAACAATTTTTACCATATATCATATTTAAATATATCTTTTCAAAGGAATTGGACCCAAGAACAGTTCCAAATGTGGAGCAGAGTAGAAGTAACCTTGGGGAATGTACATGGTTGTGAATCCAAGTACATTTTCAAACAAATCCATAAAAGCAGAGTGCAGACACAGTAGGAAGATACACCTATCTTGCTGTACTGCCAACATGGGGGAGGGGAGCTCTGTATCTTCATTCATTCTCAATCTTCTTTCCATAAATATCCATGGTTTCACTGTATATATTGAAGGTGATGATGACGGTGTTGGTAAAACTTTCTTTCAGGATGTATATATGAAGAAGATTAACCAGCACTGGGGAAACCAACTGTTTTACTTATAATAACTCCATTAAAAACTAAATCCACTTGAAATATGAAAACATGCAAATTCAAAGTAAATAGATGGTGCAAAATCTATCATTCTATACTCATCAAAGAAATTGGGAGTAACTGTATTAATTTCACACAGAGTAGACTTCCAAATAAAGAAATTTACCAGAGATAAGGATATTTTGGGGCTGGAGATATGGCTCAGAGCACCGACTGCTCTTGCAGAGGACCAGGGTTCGATTCCCAGCACCCACATGGCAGGTAAGAACCATCCTTAACTCCAGTTCCAGGGGAATCCGACGCCCTCTTCTGACCTCCGTGGCATTGCACGACATGGGTGCACCAACCTACATGCAGACAGTACACTCATACACATAAAAAACAATAAATTTTTAAAAATTAAAAAAAGATTTGTTTATTTTAAAAAAAAAGAAGGGTATTGCAAAATGATAACAAAGCTAATTTTCCAACAAGACAAAGCAATCCTTAATTTGTACTACTGAACAACAAAGCCTCAGGTTAGCGGAACCAAATGCTAATAGAACTGTAAAAAGAAAGGAGGCAGAAGCAGGCAGATCTCTGTGAGTTCAAGTCCAACCTGATCTATAAAGGGAGTTCCAGGCCAGCTGGGATTACAGGGAGATCCTGTCTCAAAAACACCTCCCCCCCCCGCCCAGAAAAAAAGAAATATATGAATCTAGAATTGTGAGCTAAACAAGCCTCTTTGTAAAGTTAGTCAGATGAAAGGTGACAAAGTTGTATAGCAAGTAAAATCACTTGTGGCGGAGGACTTTAGTTCAATTTCTAGGACCCGTATGGTAGAAAGTGAAACTGATTTCAGCAAACTGAACTCTGACTTTTACATGTGCAATGTGGCATGAGTGTGCATTCTTCTCCGAGTAAATAAACATGAGAGTAAAAAGAAATTAAATCTTACTTGAATACATCTGTTTTAGTAATAAAAATGGGTTGATATAATAGGATAGATCAATAAATGTATATATAAATATATGTTTGTATAGATGTGTATGCACACTTTTATGCATACATATTTTTTTGTCTTTTTGAGACAGGGTTTCCCTGTAGCCCCAGCTGTCCTGGAACTTACTCTGTAGACCAGGCTGGCCTTGAACTCACAAAGATCCGCCTGCCTTTGCCTGCTGAGTCCTAGGATTAAAAGCATGCACCACCATGCCCGGCCACACTTTTATGCATATTTATATCTTCTTTTATCACTTGCACTATCTTCCTTGATAGTGAGTGGTAGCAGCTTCATCCCATCAGCTACTAACAATGGGATGCCTTAGATTGTTCATCCTCTTTTGCCACTTAAGGGGGCCAGATCAGCAAATACCAGATCTAAGATCAAGAATGTAGTAGATGACACTAAAAACTCCTTTTTTTTTTTTTTTTTTTTGTATCTTTTTTTTTTTTTTTTTTTGTCTTTTCAAGACAGGTTCTCCCTGTAGCCCCGCTATCCTGGACCTCACTCGGTAGACCAGGCTGTCTTGAAATCACAAGATCCTACCCTGCCACTGCCTCCCGCAGTGCTAGGATTAAAGGCATGCGCCACCATGCCTGGCTGTAAAAATTCCTCTTTAAAAATTTTTATTTTATGTGTACTGTGTATTGTCTGATATGTTGTGCAAATGCCCAAGGAGTCAGAATGTTGTTGGATTCCCCTGGAATTGGAGTTACAGGCAGTTAGCCACCAGGTGGGGGCTGGAATTGAACCCCAGCGCTCTGTAAGAACAGCCAGTACTCTTAACGCTGAGCATCTATACAGCCCTAAAATTCCTTTTGTACGCGAAATAAAACATGTTCAAGCCAGACAAAAAGAAGGCCAACATCTGGCCAAAGTGCGAAGAATAAGAGACTACAGAGTGCATGTCCCTGGATAGGATTCTTATATTAAAACTCACCCACCCAAGGCTTAGAGACTGTTGTTGGTAGAAGTGGCCCAGTTGTAGAGAGACAGGGTTAGAAGCATGACCATAAGGAATCTTCTTCCAAACTTTTGGGAAGTTGCTCCATATTAAACTCTTGGCAGCTGATCACTGTGGTGAAGGAGAGTGCCGCTAGATAGTCTGAACAGTGCTACAGTGATGAACATTTACTGAGAGACTTCTGGGTACACGAACTTGATTAGCTGTTCTTTAACATATAACAGAATGAGTGAAATCCTTCAGGCAGTTTATGGGGGGATGCAGATAGGGAAGAGTGTTAAATATGATTAAAATGTATTATATAATACAAAAAATCAATAAAAATTATACATTCAAAAAAGGCATTCAAGCCAGAGCATGCACATAACAGAGAAGCAAGTGTTTTTCTCTTTTTAAAGGAGATAAGAAGGAGCTGGAGAGATGGTTAAGTGGTTAAGAGCACTGTATGCTCTTGAATGAAGATCGGTTCAATTCCCAACACTCATAGGTGGCTAACAACATCATCTCAGTCCCAAGTTCTGAGGATCCTAACTCCTCATTCTGCCTCCATTGGCATTGCACGACAAAGGTGCAAAAACCTAAATGAAAAAAAAAAAAAAAAAAAAAAAATATAATAATAATAATAATAATAATAATAATAAATAAAATACATTTTTCTGTCTTTTTAAGATGGGGTCTTCCTATAGTCCCCACTGTTCTGGAACTCTCTTTTTTTTATTAATTTTATTTCTGTATGTGTATGAATGTACTGCCTGCATGCAAGTTTGTGCACCCGTGTCGTGCAATGACGCGGAGGTCAGAAGTGGGTGTTGGATTCCCCTGGAACTGGAGTTCTCCTGGAATTGGAGTTTCAGACGGTTCTCGGCCGCCATGTGGGTGCTGGGGATCGAACCCGGGTCCTCTGTAAGAGCGGTCGGCGCTCTTAACCGCTAGGCCATCTCTCCAGCCCATGGAACTCTCTATGTAGACCAGGCTGGCCTTGAACTCACAGACAGCTGAGATTAAAGTGCCATTACACCTGGCTAAATAAAATATTTTTTAAAAGAAAGAAATAATAAGATTTTATTAATTTGCCATTTCGTAAATGAGACAAGGCGGCTCACTAATGGAAATAAACTGAACCTAGAGGGGGGCATGTCATAGTATCTCACTCATATCTATACAATTACATAGAGATGGACATTACTAGTGTGATTCCCTGGGGTGGGTGCTAAAGACGAAAGAAGGATATGCAGGCTGAAGGATGCACAGTAACAAAAATGCAGCGTCAATAAGTTTAGAGATCTATTGTGCATCCTGAGGACAATCGTTCACTGAAGATAGGATTCACTCTAAATGGGGAGTGGGTAGCTGCTTGTGTCGTAAATACATAATGGATATCTGTAGTGACATTTATGAAAAATTGGCTTGTTACACTATGCAATTTACATGCATTCAATAGAATTGTATTTTGTATCTTGTATTTTTAGTCTATGTATATGAGTGTATTGTCTGCATGTGTGCAAGTGCACCAATGTCATCCAATGGCTGGAGAGCTAGGAAGAGGGCATTGGATTTCCTTGGAACTGGAGTTATGGATGGTTATTAGCTAGCAGGTAGGTGCTGGGACTCAAACCCTTCTGCAAGAGGAGCAAATGCTCTTAACTGCTGAGGCATCTCTGCAGCCCCTATAAAGCATATGTTATACAAAGAAATGAAATGCTCCCTTCAGTCTTAACGTTTCTAAAATGGTTCATGAAGTCATGTTGGATTTTTGTCCAAGGCTCTTTCTGGATCTTTGAGATGATCATGTTACTTATGTCTTTAAATCCATTCACATGATATATTACATGATATCAAACAATCTTTGCATTTCTGGGAAAAGCCAACTTAATAATGGTAGATGACTTTTTTGAAATATAGCTGTATTCAATTTTCAAATATTTTATTTTATTGAGAAATTTTTCATCTATGTTCATCAAGGATGTAGGCCTATGGTTTTCTTTTGTTGTTGTTAGTTGATGTGCTTTACCTAGCTTTGCTTTAGAACTGGTTTCATAGGAATTTGGAAGTATTTCTTTTCTTTCTATTTTTTTAAAAATAATTTAAGTAGTATTGGTTGTAGGTCTTTGAATGATAGCAAGAATTCTTCTGTGACTCCATCTGGACTTGGACATTTTACAGTCAGAAGGTTTTGTATTACTGTTTCAACCTCTTCATTTGTTATGGGTCTGTTTAAGTTGTTCATCTCTTCTTTGCTGGAGAAGTCATAGACCACACAGGAGAAACTCCTACTGCCATTTTCTTAAGCAGATATAAATTCCACTGTGTTCTAAATACTCATCCTTCTGCTCATAGATAGGCATACCTTTTACTCCTCATCAAAGAACCTTCATTTTGAAGCAGAGATTACTGCAGGGATCCACAACTGGTCAAAATAAATTACTTTGGGCATCCCAATCCACAATGCTTTCCCTACACCTAAGACTCAGGGAACACTGCAGAAGAAGGTGCAGAAAAATTGTAAGAGCCAAAGAGAGGACCAGGATACCTGCTCCAAGATAGAATCTTCTAGACATGACAGGGAAGCTGCGCTCATGAAATTTCAACAATATTGTTACCTAACCAAGACCTTTGTAATGATAACACCAATTGACATATAAACAGGACTAGGGAAATTACACAAGGCCCTAGCCCTAGATGAAGGGCAACAAGCATCCAGTGGTTGTTGAGAGAGAGAAAAATCAATCTTCTTTAGAATGAGCTCCCTGATAAATTATTCATTGTCAGGTTGCCAGCCCTAACATATGTACATGAGATCACCACTAAATGGATGAATTTGAGCAGGAGTATGGAGGCATGGAATTTGAAGGGGGGGGAGAGAGGGTCAGAAATGATGCAAATACACCAATCCAGCATGAAATGCTCAACTGCTTAAAAATTTATTAAAAATAGAATTTTTACACAATATCGAATAAAGTCCAAGAAAATATCATATGTTACAAAGGGGAAAGAGGGAAATATTGTTGGAGTTGCTTGGCAAAAATGCTTTACTGAAGTGGTCAGATTTTGAGCATAATCAGTAGAAAAGATTAAATTCTAAGACCTTTGATAAGTTACAAATGGAAGCAATTTTTTTTAAATGGTAGTTTTCTTCATTCAGCTTTCATGTTGGATTATCTAGACTCATGTTTTTGTAAGGAACAGTGGCGCATTCATTGTATAAAAGGTGCATCATACCAACAACTCACATTCAAATATTAAATGTGTTTCTGTGTGTGTGTGTGTGTGTGTGTGTGTGTGTGTGTGTGCCGGAGACTGATCTTAGGCCTCATGCATTCTTAGTGTGCCCTCTACCCTAAGCCCTCCCTCAGCATGACCATAAAGGCATTTTAGATATGCTTACAATTTTTTTCTTAGGCCAAAATAATTAAAAATGTGATAAATGTAAATAATAGCATGAAGATAAAGTAGAAAAACAATAGATTGCATCTGTAACTATAATCACTGTTTTCTTTTTCTTTTTTTTTATTTCTGTATGTGTATTAATGTACTGTCTGCATGTAAGTTTGTGCACCCATGTCGTTCAATGCTGCGGAGGTCAGAAGAGGGTGTTGGATTCCCCTGGAACTGGAGTTCTCCTGGAATTGGAGCTTCAGACGGTTCTCAGCCACTATGTGGATGCTGGGGATTGAACCTGGGTCCTCTGTAAGAGCGGTTGGCGCTCAACTGCTAGGCCATCTCTCCAGCCCTATTTTTCTTTTTGAGACAGGATCTCCCTATAGCCACACCTACCCTGGAACTCATGATGCTGATCAGGGTGGCTTTGATATCACAGAGATCCTCTTGTTTCTGCCTCCCAAGTGCTGGGACTAAAGGCACGTGCCACGACATCCCTCTCCATAATCATTATTTTAAAAAACTGTTTTCTGCAGGTTTACTCTCATTTCTACCTGATGAAAACTGATACTTCAAAGTATAAATGCAAAAAATTATTTCTTCCTTCAAAATTTCATCTATTTTCCTTGCTATAAATAAAATGTATCCTTATGCTTTGAAATAACTTAAAAATAAAACCATAAAGAGGAATACTGAAAATACAAGCTTTGTGTTTTATTGTATATGACTTATCCTAATTTTAAAAGACAAAGTAGAAACATAGTATGAATAGCTGTTGAGATTTTTTTTCCTAGAGAGAAGTGTTTTCATAAAACTGGTTTGTTTTTAATTAACAGAAGGGAAATTTTACATTAAGTAGAATGAATCACTTTTAAGTTATAACAATAAACACATGAAAATCAATGAAGAAATTGTTTTAAGAACAGACCATTGAGCCCAAAGGGATCATAACTAGAGACCTTAATAAAAATAAAAACTCCCTCAAAATGTGTTTGAGTATATTCTTTAGCTTAACTTGAAACAGAATGCTGAGCTAGAATAAATGCTTCTCAGTAATAATCAGAAACATTCTGTGTATGAGCAATTGGAAACACTCCTGGTCAGAGGGCATAAGTCAGTGTGATATAAAATGCAAGCTTGAAGAAAGACAAATGATTCTTAAATGCTCTTGTCAGCACTGCGTGTGTGGTTGTTCAGCTGGTGGACAAAGGCATGAAAGGCAGGTGCAAAAATAACTCCCCTTTTGCCACTCAGAACTCATTGTTTAGTATGAGTTTAGATACATACAAGAAAGAATATGACAAGATAGGTCGAAGTGATGGTGCTGAGAGCAAATGTGGCAAATGAGGGACACCCTGGGTGGGGTTGTCGACCAACTTTGGGGCCTGGGGTGCACCAACTCATGTGTATGGTCAACCATGTGAAGAAGCTTATCATCACACAAGATGAATCTTCACCTGACCATAGACATGTTAATATTGATCTCAAAATACTGAACTCAGGACTTGGCAAGAAGAAAGAAAGTAGACAGCCAAGATGGTGGTACAGCCAGCGCAAAGGTGGTGATGGCAACTCTCAGCACAAGGACTTAAAACATGACTCTGAGCCTCTTTATTTTATCAAGAATCCTGAGACCTATATTAATCTCAAAATTCTGAAATCAGGTCTCAGTAAGTAAGAGGGAAAATAACTGGAGAGCCATGTGATAGATACAAACTGGCCGGGTTGCTCATGTGCACTGAGTGGAGCTGGTCTGGCCACCCACACACATCACTGCAGCAGCAGTGGTATGGGTGTTCTCTCACAGTGGGTGGTGCAGCCAAGCCTACCTGCCCACCCTTGCGACCCAGTGGTACCCATGTTTGACTGACATTCATCACCACTCAGTAGCTTTCAAGAAATAATTGCAGACCTCAGCATTAGGAATCTGAGAAGTCTATAGATAATAAAGTCTATAGAAAATAAACTAGAGGACATTGATGTAATGTGGTCATGTGTCACTATGAGACCTCCCAAATTCTACTCAAAGAATCTTGGATTGGATGCCTGTGAGCTAATTGCTAATGCATTTGAGGCTCTTGCTTCTGCATTTTAACGACAATAAAACCCTGTGGGAGTCAACTTGTCTAGAATGCTTTCGTCTACAATGGCATATTTGGGTTGAGTGAGGCCTGGAAATAGCAGAAATGTAAACTTCATGCAAGGGATGTGAAAAACTAAAGTTGATAAAGAAAACCAAGCACTTCTGACCAGTAAGAAATGGATAAATTCCTACTGGACCTTCCTAAGCAGTGTGTAAGAGAAAGAGAAATTAAGAATGAAAATCACATTCCAAAAAATCTGGGTACATTCTGATCCAAAACCACGTAAAAAGGAAAGCAAATGGCTCCTTACTTTGGCACACTCCTGTGTAAGAATTATAGATCACCAACATTATAATGTGATATGATTTCTCTGGCACCAGCTCAGAGATGTTATGTAAGGTGGCTGGAGTTTTTCATTTGCTTATAGAAGACATGAAGTCAGGGTGTGGGAGGTGCGAGTAGTAGAGTGAGAGTGGAGATGGTGGAGAAGGTCTGGATGTACTAAAAATTCACTGTAAGAAATTCTTCAATTAATAAAATTTCTCAGAAAATACTCTTGTGGGGCTGGAGAGATGATGGCTCTGTGGTTGAGAGCACTGAGAGCACTGGCTGCTCTTGCAGAGGACCCTGGCTCAATTCCCACCTCCCACATGGCATCTGACAACTGTCCTTAGCGCCAGTTCCAGGGGAATCCAATGACTTCTGGTTTTGCTGGGCACTGAACAACAAAGGTGCACTTGCACATCTGCAGGCAACACATTCACACACCAATATATAAATAATAAGATAAAAAATGCTCCTGAGTATATCACAATTCTGACTGCTATCAGTGATTTCAAGGTACAATTAGTAAGCAGCAACTTAAGTTGCTTAAAAAGGAGCATTGGTGTTTATTATTAATTTTATTTTTAATGTTCCATATTTGATTTAACATTTATACATGCATATAGTGTGTCCAGAACCAATCCACCCCTGATTCTCTTTCTTCTGGATTTTGTGTTTGTGTTTGTGTGTGTGTGTGTGTGTGTGTGTGTGTGTGAAAGAGAGAGAGAGAGAGAGAGAGAGAGAGAGAGAGAGAGAGAGAGAGACAGAGAATGCTTGTTTATGTGTAAGCCAGAGGTTGATTTTAAATGTCTTCATCACTCTTCACTTTGTTCTTTTGAGATAGGCTCTCTCGCTGAACCTAGAGCTCATCATTTTGACTAGGCTGAACCAGGCTAAGCATCAGGCTCTGCTGTCTCTGCTCCAACTCTAGTATAAGATGTTACAGATGGATCCTGCTTTGCATGGCATTTAAAAAGTGTTTTAATTATTTGTATTTTCAAAAAATTTGAAAATTTTATGGAGGTAGATGATTTATCTGGGTTGTATCTATCTCCAACTCTCCCTCCAGAGGGGGCAGAGAAAATTTAGAGCAATTGTCAGAGCATATTAAACTTATTGTAGCTAAGACTCTGTAACTTACACCCTTTGATCTTGCTAGTCATTGTAAAATTAAGTCCACATGATTTATGAGGAGTAAGAGGCAGTCTAGTGTTTAAATATTATATCATTCTACTTTTAGGTCTGTATCAATCTTTCCAATTTTAGGCCTCAAACTACAGGACAATATGAGAACCTAAGAAATCTGTACCTTGACAGGTCTGAGTATCTAATTATTCACATATAAAATGGAATGTCAATTCCCATTGTATATTTTTTATTGTTTTATTTACACTGATTTAATGCTTTACATTTATTAATATTTTTAATATGCCTTCTCTATCATTATCTTTACTATAAATAAATACTAGTATATCACAACCCCATCTCTGGAAATCTGAAAAAAATTTACAGAAAACAAGTTGCCAATCAAATTACTCATTTAAGGACTACAATTAATATTCAATAATTATTGCATTTCTGCATAAACTGTAGTATACTTTTTTGCTTATTTGGTTTTCTTTTATTTGATTTTTTAAATAATAAGTATTAAGTAATGAATACAAGCATGCTTCATGTATAACCAATTTGCAAGCAGCTATGCCCAAACTTATACACCCCGAGGTCTCCATTGTCCAGCTGGAGGGGCTTGTACATACAATCATGTTCATCAAAAAAGAGTCCAGTCTATATTGCTGTAGTTTCACAATTCACCCCAGTCACACCCCTTACATTCTACCACACCCCCTCTTCTGCAAATTGTTCCCTAGGCTTTAGAAAAGGGACACAAGTGGGCGAGAAGCAAAACAGTCTACTTTCTCTGGAGATGTCGTTTTTAACTCTGATCAGTTCAGGCTGTTTCTTTTCATGGGCTGACAGTTTATCCAGGAATAACCTTTTAATCCTACAAATGAAGCACATGCAATTAAATATACAGGCATTTAAACAGTACTAATTATTATGGTAGGTTACGTTGGTATAGACACAGATGTTTGGATGGTATGCTAATCCATGAAATACAGCTTTTCTGTAAAAGATGACAAAGTCTTACGGTGGTTTATAACATCTCCTAACCACTAGAGGACATAAGCTTGTGGTATCAGCCATGAATTATTCCTCCAAGGAGAGAGCTACTAGCCAATTAGATTTGGGATATACAGTCATATGGCTGCCACTGCTGAACAGTATTTCCAGGCAGGTGAGGTGAAGCTGATGCTGACAGATGAGTCTTGCTTGAGTCAAGGAGACCTTATTGATTTAGTGGCCTTTGGTAACACTCTCTGGCATTCCAGAGACCAACTGTACACTTGCAGCTGTGGTCTCAATACATCTTTCCCATGCTTACACCAGGTCTTTGACAACAGCTGGGCCTTACTGCCTCTCTTCTTGCAGGTATTCCAGTTTACAGGCAAAAAGCCTTTACCTTTCTGGGGCTTGGATCCCCTAACCAACATCTCCTTGGCAGAATAATCCATTGCTGATATCAGAGCTCTCCTGTATTAATATATTTTGCTTAATTACACAGTGTATAAAGAATTTTGTATTATACTTGGCTCTGAATAAAGAATTATCCTTTCACAGTTCGTATGTCTATTAGTCAATTAAAGAAAGCAGTTATACCATACTGTTTTTATAAGAGATTACCTCTATAACAGTCGGCTCTAATTTACAGTTAGGGAATGACTTCATTACCATCATGTTTTTCTTTGTTTTCTATGAAAAGGAGGTAAGAAGGTCTCTCATATTAAAACTTTGTGGCACCTGGAAGGTAAAGTTCATTAGGACTCATTATACACAGTTGTTACAAATAGGATCCACAGTGATGTTTGATGCCTGTAGCAGTCTGAGGCTTTTCTTCCTTTTAATGTATAGATGGGCCAACTTCTCTGCTGGTACATCCTGCACAACGCCAAGCTGTATCTTTTCTTTCTCAGCCATTAAGTTGGTGACTTTTTGACCTGTGTGAACATGCAAATCTTTTCCCATAGTTAGTTTTAAGATTTAAATTGAAAAATTTGACAAAAGGTTTAATATATAACTGTATCCCCCCTTTTTTATTTTCGGTTTTTATTTTTTGACCCATGAATCTCAAAAAGGAAGTTGTAGTACACATACCTATAGGCAGGAATCAAAGTGTAAATTTTAATTAAATTTACCCAAGCTGTTTATCATTGACTGTATGTTGTTAATTTGGGAAGCAAACTTAATTCCGTAAGTTAAATTACCCTATAGGTAAAAGAAAATGTTACAAGATGATACTGTACAACACAAAAATTATAGAGAACATTTGTATACATTAACCCCAAAGTTGTTGTTATACAAATTATAAGTAAAACAAATGTGGACAGCAATTTATATTTCCAATTAGCTTAAATGTATTATCGTTTTTATTAAAACCTTTCAAGCAATGTTGTTTAATATAGACATTTTTACTTTTATCAACTCCTAAAATACCATATAATATGTACACAACATTTGGGTAAATTTGGATACCTGTTAAACTCACATCAATTAAATATACATTAATTGAATATAGACCCGTGTCCCCCCCCAACCCTCCTACCACACCAGATTCACCTTTAGTTTTTTGATGCAGTCTTTTCTGTTGTTGGTGTTGTTGTTGTTCTTTCTAATATGCATCACTCCCCACAAGAAATATTTACAACTGGGTTATTGGCACTAGCATCCACAGATAAGGGATACCATTTATCCTTTGTTTTTCTGGGACTGTGTTACTTCACTTAACATAATATCTTCTAGTTCCATCCATTTACCTGCAAAGATCATGATGTTGTCTTTTTTTTACTGCTGCATAGAACTCCATTGTGTAGATATACCACATTTTCTCTATCCACTCATCATTTGAGGGGCATTTGGTTTGGTTACAGCTTTTTACTATTGTGAACAGAGCTGTAATAAATATTACTGTACATGCGTCTCTGCAGTAAGAAGAGTCTTGTGGTTATATATCCAGGAGTGGTATCACTGGGTCAGATGGCAAGCTCATTTTGAGTCTTCCAAGTACTCCACACTGCTTTCCATAGTGGCTGTACAATTTTACATTTCCTCCAGCAATAGATGAGTGTTCCCTTTTCCCCACAACCTCTCCAGCACTTGGTACCATTTGTTTTCTTGATCGTACACAGTCTTAACTGAGATGATATCTTAAAGTGGTTTTAATCTGCATTTCCCTAATTATTACTGACATTGAAAACTTTTTAAGGTGTTTCTACACCATCTTTAATTCCTCACTTGTGAAGTCTTTGTTCAGCTCTTTGCTCATCTTTTGAGTGATTCATTTTTTTTTCTTCTTCTTTTTTTCTTGAGTAGTTTATATACACTGGAAATCAGTGCTTTGTCAGATGCATCTGTGGTGAAGTTTTTCTCCCACTCTGTGGATTTTGTCTTCACTTCCTTGATTGTTTCTTTTGATGTACAGAAGCTTTTTGAGTTTAATGAGGTCCCATTTGTCAATTGAAGACCTTAATTCTTGTGCAGCTGCTGTCTGATGTAGGAAGACTTTTCCTACACCTATGTCTTGTAGTCTGCTGCTAAGTTTTTCTTCTATAGCCTCAGAGTTTGGGGTTTCATGTTGAGGTCTTTGATTCATCTGGAGTTGACTTATGTACAGGGCGAGAGGTAGGGGTTTAATTTCATTCTTCTACAAGTGGTGATACAGTTTTGCCACTTGCTGAAGATGAAAGAGATTTCCTCCATGTGTCTTCTTGGCCCCCTTGTCAAATATGAGGCGTTTGAAATTGTATGTGCTCAGGTTTGGATCTTCAGTTTTGTTCCATTGGTCAACAGGTCTGTTTTTGTGCCAGTATCAAGCTGTTTTTATGACTATAGCTCTGTAGTTTAGTTTTAAGTCTGGTATAGAGATCTCCCCTGTATTCCTCTTTGCACTCAGGGTTGCTTTGGCTATTCGGGGTCTTTTGTTTTTCCAAACTTGGGATTTTAATTGGGATTGCATTAATCTATACAAGAATTTGGGTAGAATGGACATTTTTCTAATTTTCCCAATCCATGAGCATGGGAGGTTTTTCCATCTTCTGATGTCTTCTTCAATTTCTTTCTTTAAAGGTTTAAAATTTTTGTTGTAGAGATCTTTGGTGTCTTTGGTTAGGTTTGTTCCTAGGTATTTTATTGTTTTTGAGGCTATTGTGAGTGGGAAGGTCTCTTTGAATTCTTTCTCCAGTTGCTTGTTCTTGGTGTAAAGAAAGGCCATTGATTTTTTAAGGTTAATTTTGTATCCTGCCACTTTGCTGAAGCTGTTAATCGTTTCTAGGAGTTTTCTGGTGGAGTTTTTAGCATCCCTTAAGTAAACAATCATATCATCAGCAAATAGGGATAGCTTGACTTCCTCTTTTCCAATTAGTACTCCTTTAATTTCCTTTTCTTGCCTTATTGCTCTAGCAAGTGTTTCAAGCACTATATTGAAGAGGAGTGGTGACTGGGTGCAGCCTTGCCGAGTTCCTACCTTTAAAGGGAATGCTTCTGACAGTTCCCCATTTAAGATGATATTGGCTGTGGGTTTCCTGTATATGGCTTTGATTAAATTGAGGAATGATCCCTCCAATCCAATTCTCTCTAGGACTTTAAGCATGAAGGGATGCTGGATTTTGTCAAAGACTTTTTCTGTGTCAATTGAGATTATGGTGTATTTTTTATCTTTCAGTCCATTTATATGCTTGATGTTATTTATAGATTTTTGTATGTTGAACCATCCCTGGAACTCTGGTGTATTAGTCAGGGTTCTCTAATGAAACAGAAGCAACAGGATGAATATATATATAACTATATAAAATTTATTGATTTTCTCACGTGACAGAGTTCAAGAATTCTAACAGTAGCTGCACCACACTGGAAAGGCCAAGACGAGAATCCAGGGAACTGCTCAGTCCGCAAGGCTGGATGTCTCAGTAGTCCCAATCCAGTGCTGAAGGCCCAAATGGGTTCCAGGAGATCTGCCTGTCTCAGTACACACTGGGATCCGAAAGGTTGATCTCAGCAGCAAGACAAACTCACCAGATGAGAGAGGCAAGCCGCAGGAGAAAAAGGGGACCAGCTCCTTCTGCCGTGGCCTTAAATACTGCCTGCCGGCAGAAGGTAACGCCCACATTTGGGGTGGGCCATCCGGGTTGAGGCGGTCCAATCAGAAGGCCCTTTTTCTCTTATTTGTTCCTTAGTCCAGTCAAGTTGACACCCAGGATTAACCATCACATCTGGTATGAATCCAATTTGGTCATGATGGATCATCTTTTTTTTAAATTTTTTTAAATTTTATTCATTTTTTGTTCGTGTATGAATGTACTATCTGCATGTAGGTTTGTGCACCCATGTCGCGCAATGCCACTGAGGTCAGAAGAGGGTCTCGGATTCCCCTGGAACTGGAGTTCGCCTGGAATTGGAGTTACAGACGGTTCTTAGCTGCCATGTGGGTGCTGGGGATCAAACCCGGGTCCTCTGCAAGAGCAGTCAGTGCTCTTAACCGCTAGGCTATCTCTCCAGCCCCCGGATCATCTTCTTGATGTGGGTCTGTATGCGACTGGCCAGTATCCTGTTTAGAATTTTGGCATCTGTGTTCATTAGGGAGATTGGTCTATAGTTCTCCTTTTTCGTTGTGTCTTTGCCTGGTTTTGGTAATAGAGTGATGCTGGCTTCATAGAAGAAATTTGGGAGAATTCCCTATGTATCCTTCTAAACAATTTGAGTAATAATGGTTGTAAATCTTTTTGAAATGTTTTATAGAATTCTGTCTTGAAACCATCTGGGCCAGAGCTTTTTGTAGTTGGGAGGTTTCTTATTACATCTTCAATTTCTTCATATATAATTGGTCTGTTTAAGCTGTCGATCTCTTCTTGGTTGAGCTTTGGTGATTCCCAGGATTTCAGATATTCATTCATTTCTTTTAGGTTTTCAAACTTAGAATATAGGTTTTTTGAAGTATTCCCGTATGATTGTCTGGATTTTTTCATTGTCTGTTGTGATATTTCCCCTTTCATCAAAGATTCTATTGATTTGTACTTGTTACTTCTTTCTTTTGGTTAACTGGGATAGAGACCTATCTTGTTTATTCTCTCAAAGAACCAACTTTTGGATTCATTGATTTTTTTTTTGTATGGTTTTCTTTGTTTCTATTTCATTGATTTGTGTTCTGATTTTTGTTATTTCTTCCTGTCTGCTGCATTTATGGTTCATTTGTTGTTGTCTCTCAAGTGCTTTTAGCTGCAGTGTTAGATCATTCACTTGTGCTCTTTCTAGTTTTTTTGATATAGGCACTCAGAGCTATAAGCTTCCCTGTTAGGACTGCTTTTAAAGTGTCCCATAAGTTTTGTTGTGTTATATTATCACTGTCATTTAGTTCCGGGAATGCTTTTATTTCCTTCTTTATTTCTTCATTGACCCATTCATTATTCAGGAGAGTGTTGTTTAGTTTCCATGTATTCTTGTAGGTTTTAGGGCTTATCATGTTGTTGATATTGAGGTTTATTGCACTGTGGTCTGATACAATGCATGAAATCATTTCCATCTTTTTGTATTTGTTGAGTTTTTCCCTGTGTCCCAGCATGTGGTCTATTTTGGAGAATGTTCTGTGGGGTGCTCAGTAGAAAGTTTATTCTCTGGTGTTTGGATGGAATATTTGATAGATGTCTGTGAGGTCCATTTGTTGTATTGTATCATTCATTTCAGATGTCTTTCTGTTTATTCTTTATCCTGTTGATCTGTCCAAAGGAGTTAGTGGGGTATTGAATTCCCCTACTACTAGTGTGCTGGGGTTAATCTGTGCCTTGACGTCCTGAAGAATTGTCTTTTTAAAATTTGGTGCACCAGAGTTTGGTGCATATATATTCATGATTGTGGAGTCTTCATGGTCAATTTTTCCTTTGATAAAGATGTAATGGCCCTCTTCATCTCTTTTGATTTCTTTTACTTTGAAGTCTATTTTGTCTGATGTTGAAATAGCAACACCTGCTTTCTTTTTGGCACTATTTTCTTGGAATATTTTTTTCCATCCCTTCACATTAAGTTGGTGCCTAGCCTTGAGATTGAGATGGGCTTCTTGTAGACAGCATATAGATGGGTTTTGTTTCCTAATCCAATCTCCCAGTCTATATCTTTTGATTGGGGAGTTTAGCCCATTAATATTTAAAGTTATAATTGAAAGATGCATGTTGCTTCCTTTCACCTTATTATCCATTTGCATTTTTAGTCTCAGTTTCTACTTCTGCACTTATGTTTTTATTAGTTTCTCTTTCTAGGTGCTTGGGGATAGTTGCTCCTCTCTTCTTCCCTTTGAATTGCTTCAAGTATTTTCTGAAGGGTTGATTTTCTGGACATGTAGTCTATCATCTTGTTTATGTCATGGAAGATTTTTCTCTCTCTTTCAACTATAATTGACATTTTTGCTGGGTATAGTAACCTGGGTTGGCATCCATAGTACTTTATCATTGGGAATGCTTTGCCCCATGTTCTTCTTGCTTTCATGGTTTGCGCCAAGATGTCACTTGTAATTCTGATTGGTTACCCCTTGTATTTGACTTGTTTTTCTTTTGTGGCTTTCAGAATTTTGTCTTTGTTTTGGGCATCTAGCATTTTAACTGTGATATGGCATGGGGAGTTTCTTTTCTGATCTTGTCTATTTGGAGTTCTATGTACTTCTTGTATTTGTATGGGTTTGTCTTTTTAGTTTGGGGAATTTTCATCTATTATTCTGTTGAAGATCTGATCAATACTATTCTCTTGAGATTCTTCTCCTTCCTCTATTCCTATTATGCAGAGGTTTGATCTTTTCATAGTGTCCCATATTTCCTGGTTGTTCCATTTTTGTGCATTTTTAAATTTTTCATAATCTTTACTTGAGGTTTTTAGTTGCTCTGTGTTATCTTCCAGGTCTGATATTCTTTGTTCTGCTTCCTCCATTCTATTTCTCAGGCTTTTTCCATTCCTTTCCTCTTGATTGTACGGGTGTTCTATTTCCTTTTTCATTTCATCCTGTGATTTAAAAGCATTCCTGGAAATAAACAAAAATGATAATACAACACAACAAAACCTGTGGGATACATTAAAGTCGGTCCTAAGAGGGAAATTTATAGCCTTAAGAGGCCACATTAAGAAAAGAAAACAGAAAGAGAACAAATAAATGACTTAACACTGAAGCTTAAAAACACTTGGGAGACAACAACAAATGAAAGTAAACCCAACAGACAGGACAGAGCAGAAATCAATGAAATAGAAACAAAGAACACAATACAAAAAAAATCAACGAATCCAAAAGGTTGCTCTTTGAAAAGATAAGCAAAAATAGACAGACTTCTAGCCCATTTAACCAAAGAAAGAAAGAAAAACTCCAAAATCAATAGAATTCGTAATGAAAGGAGAGATATCACAACAGACAATGAAAAGATCCAGACAATCATACGGGAATACTCAAAAACCTATACTCTACTAAATTTGAAAACCTAAGAGAAATGGATGAATATCTGAAATCCTGGGATTCTCAAAAGCTTAACCAAGAAGAGACTGACAGCTTAAACAGACCATAATACTTGAGGAAATTGAAGATATAATAAAAAGCCTACCAACTAAAAAAAAAAAAAAA
>VZQC01003508.1:614407-633864 GCA_009823505.1 Rhizomys pruinosus
TATATATACATATATATATATATATATTACTTATATATAATTCTTCACATATGTATAAGTACAGGTTGTTTTATTTTGTTTTATATCACCTCTTTCTAAATCTATTCTACTGAGTTGTCTGGTACTGTTCCTCTCATCTATAAGCCATGTGCTTTCTCTCCCATTCACACCTCTTCTCTTTCTCTACTCCTCCATATTAAACTGCTTAACTATAATTTTCTGTAGCTTAAATAAGTTTTAACTCTATTTATCCTAACGTTATCCAAACTTCTTGCTTCCATTACTTTATTGGAGATGCAAAGTATCCAATTACCTTTTTATTAAGTTTTAGTATAGAATGTTTTAAAATAGTGTTCTATTACCTGGGGCCGGGGTTTCCTGTATGAACCTTCTATGTAATGGAATAGATTTGGGTTATATGATAGAATTTCTTTCTTCTTTATCTTTTCATTCTGATTTTAACTGGAGATGGAGCTACTTTGTTTCCTCTCTTCTTTTTAGTTGGTACTCATTTTATTTGCTTTTTCCTCCTCTATTTTCTCTGTTGCTCTAATGCTAACCTTTGATCTTTTTAAACAATAGTCACTATTTCTATTTTTTATTTTATTTTTCTTTTCTCTTTTTGAGACAGGGTATCTCCTTTAGTCCCAGCTGGCCTGTAGCTCACTTTGTAGACCAGGCTTGCCTTGAACTCACAGAGATTTGCCTGCTTCTGCCTACCAAGTGCTGGGATTAAAGTTGTGCACCACCACACCTGGCATTCCTATTTTTTATTTACGAGTGTATTGTCTGCCTGTGCATAAATGCACCATGTCATGCAGTGGCCATGGAGGTCAGAAGATGGTGCTCAGTCCCCTGGAACTGGAGCTACAGATGGCTCTCAGCCAAATTGTGGGTACCGGGAATTGAACCCCTGTCCTCTGCAAGAGCAGCAGAGCAACCAGTTCTCTTAACCACTGAGTCATATCTACACCCCCTAATCCTTGATCTTATTAATATATTAGTACACACTTAACTATATTTGTTCCTTTCTTTCTTGAACATGGAGTCAAGAGGGTGATTATTTTTAATTGAATATTACTGTATCTTCGTAGCAGGCTTATGCATCATTTGTTTTTTTCCAATTAAAATTCTACTGTGACTGATGCTGTAAATCATGCCTGGTACCATGGGTACTGACACTGAGGGATTAATTACTGAACTACAACCCCGTTAGTTCATTGTGAAGAATGATTTCTCAACCCTATTGTAGCCTAGTTCCACTCTAACATTGCAAATACTTCAACTGAAAGAATACAGTGTTTCATAAACCCATAGTGGTTGTGAGAGCATGCATAAGACTGGGCACAAAAATCCAGAAATATCCCACCATGGGGAGTGGACGTAGCTATGAAATCCATCTTAGCTGAGAAGCTAACGAGAGCTGATGTCTGTTGGGAGGAGAGTCAGTTGTCTTTAATGGTGTGACAACCCTCAATCATGCTCCAGTGGGTGGACATGGACCAAAGAGTATTTGGACAACACAAACTGGACATGATGAGCTTTAAAACAATAAGAGGAAGTGAAGTTGTGTGGGTAGGGAGGTGGACTGGATCTAAAAGGAATAGGAAAGGGGTGAATAAGGTCAAATACATTGTATTAAATTATCAAAAAATTAATAATGATATTATAAAAGGAAGGCATTTTCTTGTCTCTAGTCTCTTCTATAGTGCAATCTAAAAAAATTTATATCTGTTTCAAAGAGAGAGGGTCTCCATCTATCTGGTATTTTGCTTCTTCCAATGGGAGATTACTAAGATTGAGTGAGGGATTCCAATTTCTTGTGGTGTATTGTTTCAATGGTCTGATAGTCAAAATGAGGGATAGAAGTGTCCTTGAGAATATTCTCATACCTAGCAGCCTTGTTACTATATTGATAAGAAGTTATACTCTTTTTTATAATAACTAATTTAATTCCACAGATTGCAAACCAGAAATGTTGATATTGGTTGAAAAATATATACTTTTTCTATTGTGTTAAGAAAAATACTGATCGACAATAATACCACTAAGAATCTTCTAGGCATTTGGTGTGAAAGGTGCTGATGAATGACCATTTTACTAACAGCTACATGTCTGCCCTGACACCAACCATTGGTATCACTCATTCAGAGAGATACCATGGTGGTGGTATGCACTCATATTGCAAGTTCCAGTGTATTTCAAAATGGGAGAAACTTCATCATTAACACTGGAAATTCCCTTCAGCTTGGGATGATGGATCAAGACTCTAAAGGACGAGGAGATTTCTTTTAACGAGGCCCTTGACTTTCTTGCTAAGTTGTTAGGAGCATTCTCAGTGGCCAGGGGCGTAGGCCAGGACCCCACAGGGCTTGAGGGAGCCTTAAAAATTGATAGGCAGCTGACTGGGTAGCCACCCATGAATGGGGGACACTTAGCTTTAATTTCACTTCGCTGTAGATTAGGGGTGGGGGTGGGGCTCTCTGTGCAAAAAAAGAATCTGTTTATGATAAAAGCTGCTGGCTCCAACTGCTATCTGGTGGGAAGCAGGGGCCTGGGAACACTGTGAAACCAGAGCTGTGGACACAGTCTGCACACGAGGTCTTCAGGCACTTCAGAGGGTGCAGTGGCAAGAGTGGCCCATACACATGGTAATTGTGCAACGGCTGTCACCTGCATGTGCTGTAGGAACTGCTCCAAGTAGGTGAATGAGTCGTGTTTGTAGACCACAGCTTCTGTCTCCCGCACCAGGACATCTGGCAATAGAACGCTGGCCTCCTTGAGGACTTCTAGGACTGCGTCCTGGATGGTGCATTCAGGGTCATCCAGGTGGACCAGCAGCTCCCGGTACAGGACTGCACACTGCTCTGATAAGAAGACTTCCCATCACAGCTCTGCACACACTTCAGCCAGGTGAGCAGGGCCGAGGCGGCCACCATCCTCACATCATTGGACACGTCATCGAGGTGCTTCAAGAGCTCAGGGTAAACCTAGAAGAGTCTGTCTGGCTCCATTGTGTGCCCAGAGGTCTTTAGGAACAGGTTGACAATGCTTCAGGAGACACGCTGTGTGGTCTGGGAGTCATCCTCCAGCGTGGCCAGCATGTGTAGCATTAGCGTCTCCTCTGTCTCCTCCACCTGTTTGGCTGACAGGACGTCACTGGTAGAAGTTATACTCTTATAACCAAACTGTATATAAAGTCCTTTTAGGTTCAGGACATTTGAAGTTTCCTCTTGTTTTACTTACTAGTAAGAATTTTTGAAATACAACTCTATGATGTTGTACTCTGCAGGGATGTTTTATTGCTTCATGACATTTTCACTAACCTAAGATGTTATATTACAATGTAGTATCTTGAAGCTCTATGATCCTTTATAACTAACCATATCTATCTACTGAAAAAAATCTGAAACTAAGAAAATGGAAATTCACCAAATGAACCTACAGGATACCTGGTCAATTATCATGACAGAAATGAAGATCGAACATGACAAATGTTTAAATGTCTGCCTATGATATCTGCTTTTGTAAACTGCAATGACCATTGAACTGATTCCTAGGCCGGTTACCCTTGCTTTGCTATAGATCAAAATGTGGCAGATGTGACCTATGCCTATGATATCTACTTTGTAAACTCTAATAACTGTGTGAATTCAGGAAAGAATTTTCTGGAGATAATACAGCACAATAAAGAAAAGAGCCCAGGTCCCAACCATCAACTGATGATGATGACATGACAATTTTGAAGCCTTTGTTGCTAATTCTGGGACCACATGCGTGTGAATGATAATGTGTTCTCCAAATCTCTCTTGAGTGACAGGCTTGATTTCTTAGCTGTTAGAAGAAGATTTCCATAACAATATAACTTCTGAAAATTCAGTCAAGAGGACACAAATAAGCAGGTGTGTAAGACAGAAAGAGTCTGAAACAGTAGTAAAAAATAAATCTCTACTTTAAAACCTGGTTTAAAAAAAGCAGGCCTTGCCAGGTATGGTGGTGCATGCCTTTAATCCCAACACTCCCAGCACTGAGGAGGGAGAGGCAGGCTGATGGATCTCTGTGAGTTCAAGGCCAGCCTGGTTTACACAGAGAGCTCCAGGACAGCTAGAACTAAAGAAGGGAGACACTGTCTCAAAAAAATAAATAAATAAAAAGAAAGCAGCCCTATTCAAAATTCCAGTGGGATTCACCATTAACAAAAGGAGGGAAAGGTAGTGCTGGAAGTATGACGATATCCAATCTCAAATTATACTCCAGAAGCATTATAACAAAAACACCAATTGCTGGAAAGGGGAAAGGGGAGCACTTAAACACTGCAGGTGATGTTGCAAACTGGTGCAATCACTGTGAAAGGCAGTGNGCAGGCTGATGGATCTCTGTGAGTTCAAGGCCAGCCTGGTTTACACAGAGAGCTCCAGGACAGCTAGAACTAAAGAAGGGAGACACTGTCTCAAAAAAATAAATAAATAAAAAGAAAGCAGCCCTTTTCAAAATTCCAGTGGGATTCACCATTAACAAAAGGAGGGAAAGGTAGTGCTGGAAGTATGACGATATCCAATCTCAAATTATACTCCAGAAGCATTATAACAAAAACACCAATTGCTGGAAAGGGGAAAGGGGAGCACTTAAACACTGCAGGTGATGTTGCAAACTGGTGCAATCACTGTGAAAGGCAGTGGAAAACTCTAAAAATATAAAGATAAATCTACCATGTGATTAAGTTATTCCACTCCTTGGCATGTATGCCAAAGAATCATCCTAGTGAAGAGATACTTAGGTGGCCATGTTTGCTACTGCTGTTTTTACAAAACCTAAGAAATAGAAGCAGCCTAAATGTCCCCTGATGATGAATGGATAAGGAACATGTTGAACATTTGCCCAATGGAATTCTACTCAGATTTACAGAAAAACAAAATCATGAAATTTTCAGGTAAATGGTTGGAACTAGAAACTGTTATACTTAGTGAAGTAATACAGACTCAGGAAAACAAATGACATATGCTCTCTTTCATTTGTGAATCTTGGCTCCAAACCCTTATATGTGAGTATATATCCTAATGTAACAGCAGGAGTCAGGAAAAAGGAAATAAACCCTGGGGGCAAATGGGAGAGAAAAACTGGATGGGGAATGTATTAGGTTTAACAGCTTACTGAAAAATACTTTCACAAATTATGTATATATATATATATATGCATATATATATGTATTACATATGTGTATTACATATGTATAGCTGGAGGCATGGCGGCTATAACTAGAATCAACATGAACAGGCAGGAGAAACCTCCCTTCAAGTTGTTGGTCAAGATGGCCCAAGACACTCCTAAAATAACACTGACAGCCCTTGATTGCCTTCCAGAACTTGGAGGTAGGACCCTTTTGCTGAAGCCAGGACATAGCTCTGACACAAGATTTGGCACAGTGGTGCTGGAATTGATCTGGAGGCCTCACTCCTGAAGAGTAACTGTCATAGTATCAGAAAATACTACGCATACTACTAAGGGAAAAAAGTCAGTCAGTGGTGTAACCCAGCTCTAAAGCCTAAAAACCACAATAACGACTGGTGTTGAAACTATGCTTGTTGGTACAATAATGACACTTTTATCTAGCAGGGAATCAACAGTTATCTAACTGCGTTTAAATCCATCTCAATAACAGGAAATTCATATGTAGTATGGTTAACATAGCTAAATACCCATAAATGGAGAGGTCATAGAGTCTAGAAAAATGCCGTATCTGTCACATCCTTAGACAAGCATATTCCTTATTCTAAATAAGAATGTTAAATATGTATCCTTATATTTACTGATAAATATATAGCTCACCACTCTTCACAGAAGTTTGTTTTATAACACATGGAAAATATTACGGAGTTTCACCCAGTGGTCAAATGCATAGAAAGACTGTCTGTAAGATGCCCATTCCACCTGACACATCTACAATGCAACCTCTACACCTAAGGCTCAGGAAAGATAGTGGAACAGGGAGCACATGCCTTTATTTCCAGCACTCAGGAGGCAGAGGAAGAGGCAGGTGAGTTCAAAGCCAGCCTGGTCTACAAAGTGAGTTCTAGGACAGCCGGGACTGCAGGGAGACCCTATCTCAAAAAGATAAAACAAAATGTGTCTTTCAACTCTTACCAGCAAAACTTCTTTATGCAACAGAGGATTAACAGAGAAAGTCACAGTGTACAAAATATTGAGCATAAAAGACTGTATTCATGACCCTGGATTAGAACTCCTATATTAAACCTTAAACAGATGATTAACACTGACAGTCACACTGGCCAAATATAGGGAATAAGATACTGCATTACTGTCTCTGGATAGAGGTTCTTGTATTGAACCTCAGCTACCCAGAGTTCAGGGACCATTGCAAAAGAGGAGGTGGAAAGATGGTAAGAGCCAGGGATGGTGGGTGACTGCAAGGGAACAGAGTTTTCCTGGTGGCTGGGAACTGGCTCCTTTGAACTTACATCAATGGTAACAGTAGGCACAAGACCGATACAAACTGAAACCAGAGCAGAAACCAGCACAGAAGCAGGGGCATGGGTCAAAAGCACTAACAGGGCTAGAGAGTTGACTCAGCAGTTAAGAGAACAGGTTGTTCTTTCAGAAGACAGGATTTGAACCCCAGCACCCACATGGTATTACCAATCATCGATAACTGTAGAGGATCTGATGTCTTCTTCTGGCCTCTGTGGACAATGCACAGAATGGGTGCACTTACATAACAGTTATACATATAAAATAAATAAACAAAATGGTGTATTTTATTGAATTGCTATGTTAATTCCTATATAGCATCTTAGTCATCTTTATACCCCCTTCCCCATTGGTACTCTTCCACACCACCTCCCACTAGAGATCATGTATTCTGTCATTTATGTTAAGGCCTCTTGAGTCAATTTAGTGTCCCCAGACACTGGAGTTACTCAGCCTATCTAAAGTCACTCTGTTAAAGAACAATTCTTACTATGATAGGATTTATTTTATGGAATGCACAAAAATTCAATAAATTAAAAAAACAGAGAAAACAATACATAAAATCACCAAGTCCAAAAGCTGGTTCTTTGAGAAGATAAACAAAATAGAGACCTCTAGACCAGTTAACCAAAAAAAAAAAAAAAACAGCTCCAAAAAAATAGGATTCATGATGAAAAAATGGAAAAACAACACAAGAGATAAAATAAAGATCCAGACAATCATACGAGAATACTTCAAAAACCTATACTCCACTAAATTTGGAAACCTAAGATAAATGGTTGAATATCTGAAATCTTGGGAACCAACAAAGCTTAATCAAGAAAAGGCTGACAGTTTAAACAGACCCATAATATTTGAGGAAATTGAGGATGTAATTAAAAATCCCCCCAACTAAAAAAAGCCTCGGTCCAGATGGTTTCATGGCAGAATTCTATAAAACATTTAAAGAGGTCCTACAACCATTGTTTCTCAAACTGTTCAGAAGGGTACAAAGGGGAATTCTCCCAAACTCCTTCTATGAAGCCAGTATCACTCTAATACCAAAACCAGGCAAATATACAAGCAAAAAAGAAAGCTATAGACCCATCTCACTAATGACTATAGATGCAGAAATTCTCAAAAAAATACTTGTAAATCTCATATAGACCCATATCAAAAAGATCATCCATCATGACTGGGTTGGATTCATATCAGAGATGCAGGGATGGTTCAACATACATAAATCAATAAATATTATAAAACACATAAATGGGCTGAAAGACAAAAACTACACTATGATCTCAATTGATGTAGGAAAAGCCTTTGACAAGATCCATCATTCCTTCATGTTTAAAGTCCTAGAGTGAAACTGACTGAAGGGAGCATTCCTCAACATGATCAAAGCCTTGTATAGCAAACCCACTACCAACATCATCCTAAATGGGGAAAAATTGGAACCATTTCCCTTTTTAAAAAATTTTTATTTATTTTTGTATGCGTGTGAATGTACTGTCTGCTTGGAGGTTTGTGCACCCATGTCGTGCAATGCTGTGGAGGTTCAGAGGAGGGTGTCCAATTCCTCTGGAACTGGAGGTAAAGACAGTACTCGGGCACCATGTGGATGCTGGGGATTGAACTTGAGTCCTCTGCAAGAGCAGTCTGAGCTTTTAACCACTACACCATCTCTCCAGCCCCGGAACCATTTCCCTTAAAGGTGGGAACCCAGCAATGCTGCCCCTTATCGCCACTCCTCTTCAACATAGTGCTTGAAACACTTAGGGTAATAAGACAAGAGAAGGAAATTAAAGGAGTACTAATCAGAAAAGAAGTTAAACTATCCCTTTTTGCAGATGATATATAATACTTTACCTAAGGGATGCTAAAAACTCTACCAGAAACTTCTAGAAGCAATTAAGTTTTAGTAAAGTGGTGGGATACAAAATTAACCTCGAAAAATCAGTAGCATTTCTTTATATCAACAATAAACAAGTGGAGAAGGAATGTAAGAAGACCTTCCCACTCACAATAGCCTCAAAAATAATGATACCTGGGAACAAACCTAACCAAAGATACCAAAAATCTCTACAACAAAAAATTTAAAACCCTGAAGAAGGAGATTGAAAATGACATCAAAAGATGGAAACACCTCCCATGCTCATGGATTGAGAAAATTAATATAGTAAAAATGTCCATTTTACCCAAATTGATATACAGATTCAATGCAATCCCAATCAAAATCCCCACGAGCTTCTTCACAGACTTAAAAAAAAAATCCTTAAATTCATGTGGAAACACAAAAGACTCTGAATAGCTAAAGCAACCGTGGGTGAAAAAGTCAATACGGGGGGATTGCTCTACCAGACTTCAAACTATATTACAGGGCCTTAGTCATAAAGACAGCCTGGTACTGGCACAAAAACAGACTCGTTGCCCAATGGAACAAAATTGAAGATCCAAATTTGAGATCATACAATTTCAGCCACCTCATATTTGACAAAGGGGCAACAAAACATCAATGGAGGAAGGATATCATCTTCAGCAAATGTTGCTGGCAAAATTGGATCACCATTTGTAGAAGAACAAAATTAAACCCCTACCTCTCATCCTGTACAAAAATAAACTCCAAGTGGATCAAAGATCTCACCGTGAAGCCTGAAACCCCGAAGATGACAGAAGAAAAATTTGGCAACAACCTACAAGACATAGGTGTAGGAAAAGACTTTCTAAATTAGACAGCAGCTGCACAAGAAGTAAGGTCAACAGTAGACAAATGGGAACTCATCAAACTCAAAAGCTTCTGTATAGTAAAAGAAACAATCAAGGAAGTGAAGAGAAAACCCACAGAGTGGGAGGAAACCTTCACCACTGATATATCTGACAGAGCATTAACATCCAGAATATATAGACGATTCAAAAAACAAAGTAAGAAAAAAAAATGACCTATTCAAAAGATGGAGTAAAGAGCTGAACAGAGATTTCTTTCACTAGTGAAAAATTAAAAATGGCTGAGAAACATCTTAAAAAATTCAACATCATTAATAATTAAGGAAATGCAAATTAAATCCACTCTCAGATATCATCTCACTCCATACGACTAGCTAAGGTCAAGAAAACAAAAGACACCAAATTCTGGCGAGGTTGTGGGGAAAGGGGAACACTCATCCACTGCTGGTGTGAATGTAACCTTGTACAACCATTATGGAAAACAGTGTGGAGAACCCTTAAAAGACTCAAAATGAGCCTACTACCTGACCCAGCCATACCACTCCTGGGTATATAGCCACAAGACTCATCCTATTGCAAAGATACATGCACATCCATGTTTATTGCAGCTCTCTTCACAATAGCAAAGAGCTGGAACTAACTCAAATGCCCCTCAGCTGAGGAGTGGATGACAAAGTGGTACATCTATACAATGGAGTACTATTCAGCGGTAAAGAAAGGTGACATTATAAACTTTGCAGGTAAATGGATGGAGCTCAAAGTCTTTATGCTAAGTGAAGTAACACAGTCCCAGAAAAACAAAGGACGAATGGTTTCCTGCATTTGTGGATGTCACACCAAATCTCCCAGATGAAAGGCAAGCTGAAGAACATTATTGTTATATTTCTGTTTATCTGAAAGTAACTATGTTGTTATAACGTAAATCTCTCAACGGGCTCTAGAATCCACCCACATCTTATTTTCAGACTCTGTAATTACTGTATATGGGTGGAAAGTATGTATCCATATTTTAGAGTAATATAAAATTAATGGAGAAAAATGTGAATTCCTAAGCATAAAAAAAAAGACTGAGAAAAAGATACAGGACAATTACGGCAGAATGCATGATCTGGAGTGGGGAATGGGAAAAGGGAACATACCTAAACTGAATTCAAAAATGATGTCTGAAATATACAAAACATCAATAAAAGCATAAAACAAACAAAAAAAAACCCCAAAGAAAAAAGTGGTTGCACAAACTACATAGTGAAATTTAATAAAAGACTCAGAAATAAAGTCACAAAGCTAAGGCCTTATGTTTTTTTTTTTTTTTTTTTTTTTTATGAATGTGCCCAAACTGTAGTGGAGAAATGCCAGTCTCTTTAACAAGTGCTGCTAGGAAAGCTGGATACCAACAAGAAACATGGAAGTAGATCCCACATAGCCTGTTTAAAAATCAACCCAAAATGGAGCAAAGACTTCAATATAAAATCTATACATTGAAACTACCAGAGGAAGATAGTTCATGATATAGGTATAGGCAACTAGCATCTAAATAAGACCTAAATAGCTAAGGAAAATATTACTAATTCCCAATGGGTTTGCATAAAATTAAATAGTTCCTACACAGCAAAGGAAGCAATAACCAGAGGGTAGGGGTTGACTACCAAAAGGGAGAATATCCTTTGATTCTTCTGACAAGTAATTAACATCCAATGTACACAAACAAAAAATATTGGTCACCAAAAGGACAAATAATCCAATCAGTTGACCAATGATGGACAAACAATCCTGCCATTTTAAAATGAAGAAGTAGGAGTGTCCAAAAACTACATGGAAAATTCAACATCTTTAGTCACCAAAGAAATTTAAACAAAAATCATATTGAGATTTCTGTTTACCTGGGTCATCCAGAAAACCAAGCAAATAACCAACAACACATTTTAGTGAGAACATGAGGGTTAAAGGGAACCTCAGGTACTATTGGTGGTAATATAAACTAGTGCTTCTAGTATGGAAGTAAACATGGTAGTTTCTGTGAAGACGAAAATTTGAACTATTATTTTATCCATTTGTCTTATTCCTTCATTCCAAATGAATCAAAGTCAGTGCAAAACAGACATAGCCATGTACTTATATTCATTGCTTCAGTGTTCACATAGTCAAGACCTGTAATCACCCTAGATGCTTAACAATGGATAAATAGAAAAATAAAATGTGATGTGTATATATATAATGAGATTTATTCAGTTCTTTAGAAACATAAAATTATGCCACCTGTAGGAAAACAGGTGGAACCAGATCATCATATAAAGCCAAACAAGATAAGAAAGGTCTATTAGAAAATTAGAAGAGGAAAGACAACGGGGATAATTTTGCAACTGGGATATGAATATAATCAAATTATTTTATAAAAATATGTGAAAATTTCATAATTAAGGCACTGTTTTGTAAAATTAAAATACACTGAAAAACACAACTACACAAATAAATAATTTAAGAGAGAAAAATGTCAATTCTTTTCAAGTTATTTGAAAGAATGGAAACCATTTCAAATTCATTGCATGAAGCCAGCATTATGTTTTCATTAAATGTAGATAAGACACAAAACAAACAAAAGTATAAAACAGTATCCCTGAAGAATATAGAAACAAAATTTCTCCTTAGAATTCTCTCAGATAAAGTCCAATTGTATATCAAAATCATTATTCACAATGATCAGTTTGTATTTACTACAGGAATGGAAGGATGTTTTCATTTATACAAATGCATCAGCAGAATAAAGTACGGAATCATATTATTATCTCAATAGTTGCATAGAAGGCATTTGATACAATTAGAAATTGCTTAATGATAAAAATCTTTGAATGAAATTAGTTTGAATTATATCTTTTTTTTTTTTTTTGGTCTTTTTGAGACAGGGTCTCCCTGGAGCCCCAGCTGTCCTGGAATTCGCTTTGCAGACCACAGTAAAGGCTATCTATGGAAAATCCACAGCTAGTATCTTTCTGAATGAGGAACAGCATTCACTGTCACTGTCTTATTTTATTTCATACTAAAAATCTCTGGCAGAACAATTAGGCAATGGAAAGAATAAATAGGGTTGTAAGAATAAGAAAAAAACAAATCAAATTTTACATGTTTGCAGATATATAATACCATATATCCACAAAACCTAGATTCCATCAAAAGACTAGAAGAAATGATAAATTCAGTAATGCTTCAAGTCATAAATCAACATGAAAGATGTTCTACATCAAAAATCAAATGATAGGCAGGTGTAGTGGTGCATGTCTGTAATTTATGGCACTTGGGAGGCTCAGGAAAGAATATTGCTAGAGGCAAGGATTTGAAGGCCACTAGCAGAAAAGTGAGAGAATGAAAGAGAGGTAAAGGGAGAACAAAAGGGAGAGGGATGGGGGTGGGATTAATATAGCAATCCCATCCACAGAAGTTACAAATTTATAATATTTAGAAAAAAATACCATGGAAATAGAAAAATCTCTACTGTTATCATTTCAATATGAGTACATTCAAATCCACTTTATATATGTATGTATATATATATATATATATATATATATAATGCATTATAAATTATAATTACAATAACCATGTTATTTAACCCTGGATAATGCACTCTGAATAGTTAAATTTCTGTTTAATTTATTTTATATTTATGAATATTTTAACTTCAGGAATTTAATCTCTATAGAGGCTAGAAGATGGTGTTGGATTCTCTGGAACTGGAATTAAAGATAATTGTTAGCTGCCATGTGGATGCTAGGAATCAAAACCCACGGTGCCTCTGCAAGAGCAACCAGTGCTCTTAACAATTGATCAACCACTCCAGCCCCTCTCTTGATAGTTTAAAAAATACAGTAGTAAGTAAATATAGTCACATGTGCAAGAAATAATAATAGGAAGATAACAACAGTTCTGGTGTGGCTGGAGCATTAACATGGGGTCATTAGGTAATGTTGTGGAGACAGGGGAGATCATGAAGTTAAAAGTTTGAGAGAAGGCCTTGAACCTGATCTTCATTTCAACCAACAGAAGCATGATTGGCCACTTCACTTACAAACACCTTAAACTTGTTTAATATTGATTAAGAGCTGAATATCTAATAATAATTTAGATGTTGGAATATTTTCAGTTTTTCTTTTCCTTCTTTATTTAAATGCTTGCAAATTTCATACAATGTTTTCATCACATTTAGAATCTCTCATGTATTTTCATTCTCCTTACCTCCACTAATTTTCCTGTATTTTATATTATATTATATTATATTATATTATATTATATTATGTATTAGGGCCTTTAGAGTCAGATTTGTGACCCCAAATACCCTTTGGTATGGGTTCATCTTCTGGAGTCTAGTTACTCCCCTAGTTATTAGAAATTCATTTTAAACGTAGAGAGTAGGGAGTAGAATATTTCAAAAGTATTGTCAATATACTGTTGCATAGATGCACAAGAAAGGAAAAATGCAGACATCACTACCTAAGTACTACTTCTATTATTGCCTGTTTGGTAGCTGTCTGGTATCTGTCATACTTCCTGGGACTCTTCTGCTCCTGAAGTGGCATCAAGTTTGATTTGTTTCATCGGCAGTCAAGCAATCACTTCACTTTGGAAGACTGTTGACTTTCCTAAGTTCCACTACCTCAGTGTTAAATGAGCTATAACTTCAGAATACCATGTCGGTGTGTTAAAACGGATTGTCATGTAAATTGGAGCCTAGATTCTGGAGCAGTAAATAGGAATGGTATGTGTCTATTTTTAGGTTTCTGTAAACTTGAAGTAACAAGTTTTGTAATTTTCAAGAACAAAGAATGGGATGTTGTTCAAGTTTGTCTTCCATTGCTGTGACAAAACACTCTGACCGACACCAACTTGGGGAGGAAAGGGTTTATTTCGCTTACATCTCCTGGGTCACAGTTCATCACTTAAGGAGCCCAAGGCAGGAACTCAGGGCAGGAACCTGGAGGCAGTAGCTGAAGCACAGGCCATGGAGGAATGCTGTTCACTGGCTTGCTCCCCTGTCCCATGCCCAGCCTGCCCTCTTATACAGTACACAACAACCTGCCCAGGGTGGCACTACTCATCGTGGGCTGGGCCCTCCCACATTGCCTGACAATCAAGACAATACTCCACAGACGTGGCCACAGGCCAATCCAATGGAGCCAATTTCCCAATTGAGGCTCCCTCAACCCAGGTGTGTCAAGTCGACACCAAAGCCATCCAGCACAGATGTATTTTACTTAGTGTAGCTCAAATAGTAAAGTTGTGAATTGGAATTTGCTAATTATGCAAAACATTCCTCAGAGTACAGCTTACTAAAATGTTTCCCTACAAGATCTCTTTGTAATGAAGAAAAATATCATTAGTAAAAAATGGTATTTATAGACACAAACCCAATGTGCTCATGCTATAAATATAGTATGATGTAGAACTCTTGCCATTATGAGACCTGAAACTATTTGTTCAGCTCTTAAGCTCCCTAAGAAACCCTCCAGTTTTTCAGTAGCTAGTGTTAATCAAAATTTCTTTGATTTTAATGTTCTGTTCTGGAGGAGTTCCATACTTGGGCATGATTTAAATTTCCATAAAAGATAATAAATCTGTTGCTGGCATTAATGTGCTATTAAGAAGACAAGTTAGAATCAGTTCTGATTTAGATAGGGTTGGTGATAGAAATTTCCCATTTATAAATCCTAGCAGTGATTTTGCATGGATGCTCATTAAACACTTCCCTTTCATTTAGATGTCGTTTAAGAAGTTGGAAGAACAAAAGATCTGTTGGTCCATAACACTGAATGTACCTCTCTTTGGTGGCTTAGAATGACTCTGAATTTGACATTTGAATGTGTTGAGTTGATTTGTCTTCTTCTCACTCTAATTATTTTAGAATGGTATTTTGTATGATATCAATATTACCAAAATGTTGAGAATTATAATGATCCTAATGTCCCAAGTTCAGAGACATGAAGTAAGCACAGGTTTAGAATCCAGGAAGTTTAAGCACTTTCAATGAATTATTTAATTGAAGGATGTATGTACACATGAACTACTAGAAAACTATATATATATATATATATAACCTATTTCTTCTTTTTATTAAAATGTTTTTATTTTTTACTTTTTTCCCTTTATTTTTTTATTTTTTAACAATAAGTAATAATTTATGAGTACAAGCATCCTTCATGTAAAACCAATTTGCAAGCAGTTGTACCCAAACCCACATAGCCCAAGGGTCCCACCATCCAGCTGCGGGGGGCTTGTATGTTCAATCAAGTTGATCAAATAAGTGTCCAGACTATATTGTTGTAGTTTCGCCATTCACCCCAATCACAGCCCTTACATTCTACCATGCCCCCTCCTCCACAGATTGTTCCCTAGGCTTAGAAAAGGGGCACAGGTGGACGAGAAGCAAAACAGGCTACTTTCTCTGGAGCTGTTGTTTTGGACTCTGGTCAATTCTGGCGGTTTCCTTTCATGGGCTGATAGTTTGTCCAGGAATAACCTTTCAATCCTACTAATGAAACACAAGCAATTAGATATATAGGTATTTAAACAGTACTAATTGTTATGGTAGGTTACTTTGGTATAGACACAGATGTTTGGATGGTATGTTAATCCATGAATTATGTTTTTTCTGTAAAATATGACAGGGTCATACTGTGGCTTATAACATCCTATCCAATAGAGGATGTAAGCTTGTAGCATCAGCCATGGGTTATTCCTGCAAGGAGAGAGCTAATAGCCAATTAGAACCTATTTCTCTATCTATCTATCTATCTATCTATCTATCTATCTATCTATCATCTATCTATCTATCTATCTATCATCTATCTAATCTATTTAACTATAATTTAAAACCCAACATACTTAACATACCATGCTAAAATTAATATTAATATGCATAGAAGAGAAATAGTTTCTTCTTTTTTTTTAAATTTAATTTTTATTGATGCTTTGTGTATTTCATCATACATTTTCCAATTCAGTTCAGGCTTATTTCCCTTTCCCTTCCCCCCCACCCCACCCCATCCCAGATCATGCATTTCTGCCATCAACTGTCTGTCATCTTTCTCTCAGTTTTTTTTTTTTTTTTCATTTTTAGCTATAAGTGATAATCCATTAGTACAAGGCATCCTTCTATAAAACCAATCTGCAGGCTGTTGTGCCTCAAACCCTCAGCCCCACCTCCAGTGGGGGGTGACAGGTTGTTTGTTCGATCAAGTTGACCAAATGAGTGTCCCGACTACATTGCTGTAGTTTCACCATTCACCCAATCGCAGCAGCCCTTACATCTCTACCAGCCCCCTCTTCTGCAGAGTTGTTCCCTAGGCTTAGAAAAAGGGGCACAAGTGGATGAGAGTAAAACAGTCACTCTCTCTGGAGCTGTGACTTGGACTCTGGTCAATTCTGGCTGTTTCCTTTCAGGGCTGACCGTTTGTCCAGGAATAACCTTTCGATCTACTAATGAAGCACATAGCAATTAGTATATAAGTATTTAAGCAGCACCTAATAGTTATGGTAGGTTACTTTATCATAGACACATGTTTGGAATGTTAATCCATCGGATTACATTTTCCCCCCTGTTAATATGACCGGGTCTTACGTGGTTATAAATTCCTAACCTGTAGAGGATGTAAGCTTGTGTGGCATCACCCCATGGGTTATTCTCCAAGGAGAGAGCAATAGCCAATTAGATTTGGGATATACGGCACATGGCTGCCTTGCTGCACAATATTTCCAGGAGTGAGGTTAGCTGGTGCTGGTGGAGTCTTGCTTGACTAGGGAGACCTATTTGCTTTATTGGTTTAGTGGCCTTTGGTAAAACTCTCTGGCTTCCAGAGGCCGTCTGTACAACTTGCATGTGGGTCTAATACATACTAATGTTAAAGTCAGGCTCTTGAAGCAGGGGTTTATGCTCTCCTCCTGCATGTATCAAACTTAGAGGTAAGGAGCCCTTCTTTTGGGGACCTTGGATCCTGCCAACATCCAACTGGTAGAACAATCCATTGCTGATGTCAAGAGCTCCGCATTAAATACTGCCATGAGCGCATAGCCCTAGGACTTTAGTATTATATTTGGTTCTGGAACAGAGATAATCCGTTTCAGTGTCATTGTCTATTCTTAGTCAAGCATTAAAGAAGGCAGTTTTACCGGTTTTATAAGAGATTACCTCTAAAATAGTTGCTCTCCAATTTACAGTTGGAGAACTACCTATCATCATTATATTTCTCCTTGTTCTATGGGGGGGAAGGCAAGAACGGTCTCATATCAGAACCTTTGGGGCACCTAGAAGGAAGTTTTCATAGGACTCATTATAAATAGTTGTTACATGTAGGATCCACAGAGGGGTTCGATGTTTATGGCAATCTGAGGCTTTTCTTCCTTTCAATGTTTAGACGGGTCAGCCTTTCCGTTGCCACTTTTGGTACATCCTACTCAATGCAAAGCTGTATCTTTTCTTTTCAGCCGTTAACTGGTGACGTTTTGTCCTGTTGGAACAAACAAATCGTTTTCCAATAGATTGTTTTTTTTTTTTTTTAATTTTTTATTTATTTATTTTTTGTATGTGTATGAAGCTGTCTGCATTGCAGTGTCTGTGCACCCGTGTGTGCAATGCCGCGGAGGTCCGACGAAGAGGGTCTCGGATTCCCCTGGAACTGGAGTTCTCCTGGAATTGGAGTACAGACGGTTCTCAGCGCCAGTGGGTGCTGTGGGGATCAAACCCGGTGCCTTCTGCAAGAGTGTCGGTGCTCTTAACCGCTATAGGCTATCTCTTTTAGTTTTAAGATTGATTGCAAGCTTTGACGGAAAGGTTTACATGTTTATCTGTAACTCCCCCCCCATTTTTTTTTACGTGTATGAGTCTCCCAGAGACAGTCGTATTTACATTAATCTATAGGGTGGGAGTTCAGGGCAAGGCAGATTTCATTCAACTTCACCCATGTTGTGTTGGGTGACTATATATGATTAACTTGGGAAGCAAACTTCAATTTTACATTAAATCATCTTAAAGGAGAATGCTACAAGGTGATACCTGTACAACAGAGAAATTATAGAGAACATTTGTATATGTCAATCAAAGTATTAAAAAAAAACAGATTTTATGTTAAAGCAATGTGGGCAACAGCAACATTATATCTCCATTTAAACTCAGATGCATTACCGTTTTACTTAGAATTCTGTAAAACCAATGTTGTTTAATTATACACATATTTACTTTTTAAGTCCTAAAACACATGTGTCCTGTAGACAGGTGTCTAGGCAAACTGTGTACTTGCTGAGCTCACATGTCAATTAAATCATGCCTTAATCAATATACACCCGTGTTCCTCTCCCACCCTTCCCTTTCCCAATTCACCATTTCAGTAATTTCTGATGCAGTCTTTCTTGTTGTTTTTACTATGCATCCTCTCCATGAGAAATATTATAATCTGGGTTGTAGTACTAGCATCCACATTGAGGCGGGAACCATTTGTCGTTTGTTTCTCTGGGACGTGATATAATGTCTTCAGTCCATCCATTACCTGCATTCGAGTAATGCATTAGTCATAATGCCCAGACTGCACAGTCGTCCATCTGAGCACGCGCTACACTGCGGTACACAATGTTGCCTGGATAGATAGCCGAAGGTTGGCACCGTCTCATATCCCAGCTTGTTCTTGAGCACCATACCGCGGGCTGCGATCCTTGTCACTCTCGATACAAGTTACATTGTAAGGCAGGACTGCGACATTGGTGCCTATCCTCGTCAGTTGATAGACGGTTCTACTGGGCCTGGCTTCCAGTTGCTATGAACGATGCTTCCCATCTATAAACAGCAATAAGCCAATAGAGCGTGCATGAATTTTGTCAGATGAGCATTGCTGTCTGTGGGTATAATACAGGTGCATGTCTAGTGCATAATAGCGCCATCACGAACAGGATGCACGGATTTGAGGCTGATGGGCTGCTACCTTCACATAGGTGGCTGTACGACGTTTTACACGAGTCTCCCAGCAGCCTGGATTGACGGGTGTTCCCCTTCCAACATCTCCAGAACTGGTATCTCTTGTTCCTGTCATAGCCAGTCTTATTGGAGTAAGGTTTTATATCTCAGAGTGCGTTTTAATTTTGCATTCTTAATTACAGAGTGTTGACACTTCTTAAGATGTTTCTCGTCATCTCTAACTCCTCCTTGTGAAGTCAAAGAAAGAAAACAATGAATCATTCAAAAGATGGAGCAAAGATCTGAATAGGTTCTTCTTCTAAGTTTTCTGTCTTGTTTC
>VZQC01003508.1:637538-715038 GCA_009823505.1 Rhizomys pruinosus
TTTTTTTTGTTCTTTTTGAGACAGGGTCTCCCTGTAGCTCCAGATGGCCTGGAACTCACTCTATAGACCAGGTTGGCCTTGAACTCAGAAAGATCCACCTGCCTCTGCCTCCCAAATGCTAGGATTAAAGGCATGCACCACCACGTCCAGCTTCTCTCAAGTGCTTTTAACTGCAGTGTTAGATCTTTCACTTGTGTTCTTTCTGTTTTTCTAATGTAGGCACCCAGGGCTATAAACTTCCCCATAGGACTGCTTTTAATGCATCGCATAGGTTTTGTTGTGTTGTATTATCATTGTCATTCAGTTCCAGGAATGCTTTTATTTCTTTCTTTATCTCTTCCTTGACCCATTCATTATTCAAGAGTGCGTTGTTTAGTCTCCATGTGTTCTTGTAGATAGTAGGGCTTATCCTGGTGTTGATATTGGGCTGTATTGCACTGTGGTGTGATAGAATGCATGACATTATTTAAATCTTTTTGTATTTGTGGAGGTTTCTTCTGTGTCCCAGTTTGTGGTTGATTTTGGAGAATGTTCCATGGGGTGCTGTGTAGAAAGTGTATTCTCTGGTATTAGGTGGAATATTCCATAGATGTCTGTGAGGTCCATTTGGTGTATCATACCTTTCATTTGAGATGTCTCTCTGTTTATTATTTGTCCTGTTGCCCTGTCCAAAGGACTCAGTGGGGTATTGAAGTCCCCTACTATGAGTGTACTGGGGTTATTCTGTGCTTTGTGGTCCAGGAGAATTGTCTTTATAATGTTTGGTGCACCAGAGTTTGGTGCATATATATTCATAATTGTGAAATCTTCTTGGTGAATAGTTACTTTGATAAAAATATAATGGCCTTCTTTGTCTCTTCTGATTTCTTTTACTTTGAAGTCTATTAAATATTAATTTAATATTAAAATAGCAACACCTCCTTTCTTTTTGGTACCATTTGCTTGGAATATTTTTTTCCAGCCTTTCACTTTAAGGCGGTGCCTGTCCTTGAAGGTAAGATGCGTTTCTTGTAGACAGCATATTAATGGGTTCTGTTTCCTAATCAAATCTCCCAGTCTATGTCTTTTGATTGGGGAATTTAGTCCATTAATATTTAAGGTAATGACTGATAGGTTTGTCTTGCTTCCTTTCACCTTATTATCCATTTGCAGTTTTGCTTTAATTTTCTACTTCTGCAGTTATGCTTTTTATTGATTTCTCTTTCTAGGTACCTGGTGATGGTTGCTACTTTCTTCTGTCCTTTGAATTGCTTCAAGTATTCTCTGAAGGGTTGATTTTCTGGACATGTATTCTTTCATCTTGTTTATGTCACAGAATATTTTTCTCTCTCCTTCAACTATAATTGACATTTTCACTGGGTACAGTTACCTGGGTTGTCATCTATAATCCTTTAACACTGGGGATGCTTTGCTCCATGTTCTTCTTGTTTTCATAGTTTGCACTGAGAAGTTAGTTGTAATTCTGATAGGTGTCCTCTTATAGGTCACTTGTTTTTCTCTTGTGGCTTTAAGAATTTGTCTTTCTTTTGGGCGTCTAGCATTTTAACTATGTTATGGCGTGGAGAGTTTCTTTTCTGATCTTGTCTGTTTGGAGTTCTATGTGCTTCTTGTATTTGTACTGGTTTGTCTTTTTTTAGTTTGGGGATATTTTCATTTACTCTTCTATTGAAGATCTGATCAATACCATTCTCTCTGGATTCTTCTCCTTCCTCAATTCCTATGATGTGGAGGTTTGATCTTTTCATAGTGTCCCACAGTTCCTGTTTGTTCCACTTTTGTGTATTTTAAATTTTTTCATAATCTTTACTTGAGGTTTTTAATTGTTCTGTGTTATCTTCCAGGTCTGATATTCTTTGTTCTATTTCCTCCATTCTACTTCTGAGACTTTTTCCATTCCTTTCCTCATGATTGGATGAGTGTTTGATTTTATTTTTTATTTCATCTTCTGATTTCTTTAGTATTTCCCCTTCCTATTGGAGCTTCTCAATCTCTTCCTGTAGTTCTTTGTTTCTCTGTTTGGTTTCCTTATCTTTTTCAACATTGCATCTTTTCAGTTTTTCCACTTCCTTCCAGAGTTTGTAATTCTCTTTCTCTCTCTAGGTCCTTCTTGAGTTTTTCATTCTCTTTTCTTTTCTTTTATTTTTATTTTTGGTCTTTTTGAGACAGTGTCTCCCTGTAGCCCCGTCTGTCCTGGAACTCACTCTGTAGACCAGGCTGGCCTTGAACTCACAAAGATTCGCCTGCCTCTGCCTCCCAAGTGCTAAGATTAAAGGTGTGCACCACCACACCTGTCTCATTCTCTTTTCTTAATTCTTTGATTTGCTCTTTATACTTTTGGACTTCTTTAAGTATGTTCACATTTGTACTTCTAATATCTGTGTCCTGGGCTATCCCCAGGGGGATCCCACTGTAGGAATCTTCCACAGGGTTGGTAGAGCTCATTGTGGAATTATCCTGCACCTTTCCCATGTTGTCCCTTCGTGGTGTCCCTGGCATATGGGTTTCTCTTTGCTTGTATTCCAATGAAATCCCAAATGCCTCTTCACTGTGTTGAATGCTTGTTTTGCTTGCCTCCATCAGATGCCTTCATTGTTTGTTTGATTGATTTGTTTTTCTCCTTTTCTCCTTGCTTATGGAGTGTTGACTGGTCTAAGTTTTAGGCTTTCTATTGGAAGTCTAACTCACTCTTCCCTTTCTGTTCTGAAGGTTCTCCAAAGAATCCACTTGGATACTTCTTCAGCAATCCGGGGTGGGGGAGTGTCACTGTTTAGACTCTGCCTGTGCCCTGGTACCTGTGCTTCAGGTGGTCTTGGGAGATCCCTGATCTCAAGACTCACAAAAATCCACCTTTTATACCAGCTGGGAGGACAACTTTGCTCCCAAAGCCACACAAGCCAATCAGGCCAAAGACAATGAAATCCTATCAAACAATCTGCCTGGCTGAAGCACCCAGCTCCTACCTGTGCTTCAGGTGGTCTTGGGAGATCCCCCGATAATGTAATTTATAAGGAAACTTTGGAAATCTTAATTAGCTTAAATGAAAACTGTGTGTGTATATTTTTAATGTTCTTGTTCAATTTGGAAACTTGTTCAATAAAACTTGTTAAATTAAAAAAAATTAATTAGGAGAGGGTCTTCTGCCATTTTGTGTAGCTATGGGGAGAAGTCACTATCCATGCCTGGGCGAAGACTTTCCTGTTGGGTTTATGGGGGAACCCACACTGATGTAAGCCCTCACTCATTTGATTTGTATGCCCAATAAATTCCCTGGTCTCTCAGAAAAAAAATGTTTAGTCTCTACAGGGCCCAACTATAGCTTTAATTGTGACTTTTTTGCACCAAGACTTTTTTCATAGTGACCTTCTCACAGATTTGGATTTTTTAATTCTCTTTTTTTCATGCTTCATGAATTCCTTCCATTTGATCTTTGGCTGAAGAAATTTGGGTGAAGACTTTCAAAGTCCCAATTAAAGCCACCATCCCTACAGATGCCTAGAGCTTTTCTGAACTCTTAAGTTCTAAGCAGTAATAAGTTCACTGTTAATAGATTGTATTTGGTCATATAATCATTTTTCATTACTGTACCTTTTCCAACCTTTTCCCCTTAAAACTTAATTTTCTTTCTTTCTGCCCTCTAATAGAAATAAGATCATAGATTAACAACACACAAGTATTTGGAAGGAAACCCACATTAATAAACATCGTTATTTTTTTTAAAACCTTGTTACTTTTGTTCTCTGTGGTGTGCATACAAAGATTCAACAGTATATGTGAAAAAATCTTATAGAAAATAATGATATGCTAGATAATTATGTGCATTTATTGTGTTCTTATTGAATTCATTTATAGAATTTATAGAATTTTATTGAGTGGAGTGTGCCAATTGAACTCAGTAGTATCCTATGATTCAATACCAATACTTTCTGAATTTTCTTTGGAAAGCTTTTGCATATTGAGGTACACACAGTATTTATATATCTTTGTGCATAGAAATATTTCCCCCCTCAAGAAATGATATATAAATAAAGCTTATGTTTTAAAAGCCTTTCACTCTGAAGACCATATGCCCAGTACTCAGTGCAAAGAAAATTGTTTTCTTGCCTTCATTCAGTTTGTGTGTGAAGAATGAAAATCCCATTTCTATGTTTCTTTAATAAGTTAAAATCTCCAAAATAATGAACTATCACACTGCAATGGTGCACTTTTTAAATTATTTATTTTTGAATTATTGCGAATTTAATACAACATACTTTTGTCAAATTTAGACCCCTTCCCTTATTGGAACCCGTCTTATGAGCCCCTATCTGCTGGATTATATGTACTCTGTCCTATGTGTTAAGGTCTATTGAGCTGAGTTTGTGTCCTCAAATGTCCTTCGATGTTCATCCATGCACTGGAGTCTGGCGTCACACTCTTCTTCCAACTCTCCCTCTCCCAGTACTTGTCAGTTGCCAATAGTTCCTCAGGTAAGTTTGGGGATTCTTACCAGTTTTATGGTGTTTTTTTTTTTCTGGCTTAAGTTTACATGGATTTTGTCAGTGCAGTCACATAAGTAACTTAACAGTTGTCTGGAAAACTCTGCTTCTGATCATCCACCAACTCTAGGGCTTACAATTTTTCCACTCTTCAGCAATGGGCCCCCGTGTGGCAGAGGTTTCATATGTGTTCTATTCCAGGATAAGAACTCTATAGTCTCTTAATTTCTGTACTTTTGTCAGCTGTAGCTTTCTGGGTTCATCACTAAGTACTGCATAGGGGGGCTTTGCTAGTCATAGTTGAGAGAAGGATTAATATTCTTCCAACAACCTGTTCTATTATGCACCCGAGTCTCTTAAGTATAGAGGTTGTGTGTAGATGTGTCACTTACAGCTATTCTGACTCAGGTAATATGAAATTTTAAAGTGGATTTGATTTGCATTTTCTTAATTAGTAAGGATATTGAATACTTCTTTTTGGAGACAGAGTCCTTCTGTAGTGCCAGGTGGTCTGGAACTTGCTGTGTAAACCAGTCTGTCTTTGAACTCACAGAGATCCACCTCCCAAGTGCTGGGATTAAAGGCATATGCCACAATGCCCACATCAAGGATATTGAACACTTTTTAAGGTGTTTCTTAGTCATTTTTATTTTGCCTTTGAGAGCTCTCTGTTCAGGTCCATAAGTCATTTTTAACTGGGTCATTTGTTTTACTGATTCTTTGTTTTTAGAATCCTTTTCATATCCTGAATATGAATCTTCTGCCAGATATATAGATGGAGAGGTTTTTCTCCAACACTATGGGCTTTCTCTTCACTCTATTGCTTGTTTCATTTGGTGTAGGGAAGCTTTTCTGTTTAATGATGTCCCATTTGTCAATTATTGAGCTTAATTTTGGAGCGATTGAAGTCTAAATTAGAAAGTTCTTACCTGAATTTAATCTTGTACTATGCTGCCTATGTTTTCTTCCAACAGTTTCATTGCTTCAGGTTTTACATGGAGGTCTTTGATGGTGATTTTACTTTCTTCTACATGTGGAGATTCAGTTTTCCGAGCACCATTTGTTGAAGATGTTGTATTTTCTCCAGTGTGTGTTATTCACAACTTTGTCAAGTAACAGGTGACTGTAAGTGCAGTCACTCATGTTTGGATCTTCTATTTTGTTCCATCGATCTACATGCCTGATTTTGTGCCAATATGATGATGCTTTTTATCACTATAACTATGCAATATAGTTTGAAATATTATATACTAATCCCCAAACATTTATCTGTGTGTTCAGGATTCCTTTGGCTATGCGGGGTCTTTTGTGATTCCATGTATATTTTAGGAAAGTATTTTTTTTGTAGTTTCTGTGAAGATGTCATGGGGATTTTAATTTGGATTCCATTGAATTTATACATTTCTTTTGATAGTGTAATAATTTTCTTCTTTTTTCTTTTTTCCCTAAAAAAATTACAAAATGAATAAACCAAAACAAAGTCACCTCAAAAACAGCAAAAATACAAATATAAAAATAAAGGTAGACTGGCCATAACTGTATAGTATGGGGGTGTGACTTATATACAAGTCTTTGTGCATTGATTTCAACTTTGATTTTTAAAATCCAGTGAGAATAAAATATCCCACTTAAAAGAGCAGGAGTTTGAGAATAACCCAGAACTTAATTCAGGCACACTCTGAGCAAAGAGTCAGGTATTCTTCTGCTTAAAATAAGTAGCTTCCTACTATTGCATCCTTCAGAGAAGATGTGGGCACAACCCTTCCTACACAGTCACTTTGCAGTAAACTCTTCACTCATTCTGGCATTCTTGAAAATATTCATCGAACATGGAGGAAGATTCATCTTCATGTTCCTTTGGTTCCTTAAATTCCAAGTCTTCTCCATACTGAATGGCAAAATCAATGTGCTGCAACACAGTGTTCATGCTTTTTTCATCTGACTGATTGTAAGGTAAAAATCAAACCATGCTGTAGTCATCAATCAGTCCATATATATAGCTTTAGTCAACTTTTTGAACTTTTTGCTTCTTAAGTCACTTGTTGAATCTTCTAACAATGGGTACATGTCTGGATCTAGAAACTTCTCAGTTTCCTTTTTAGCTTTCTTAATGAGCAGATACATCTTCGTCATGATGTTAATTTGAGTGATTTCTAGAGATATCATGGCACTCAGCGCTGCCAAGATGTGCCAGAAATAAACAGGACAGTCAAAAAGGATATAGTCACCCTCTACGTCGCTGAGACAGTTCTCTAGGCAGTCAAAATTATTGGCAAAGTACTCCATGCAGAAAACCATTGGGACCAAAGTGCAGAGAATCATCTTCCATCACATCATCCACCTCAATCAGTTCGATCAGTTCTCGTATGTCAGCCACCACCGGGTAGTTGAAGTGTTCTGCTGCTGGATCAAGTTTGACCATCTGGACAGACTGGTTGAGAGCTTCATAGTGCTGGACCATGGTGGAACAGTGGGTGCTCTTCCCGCTGCCCACAGGGCCCATGACCAGCTGTGCATTGCGAGGCAGCCTTGCTCTCCAGTCCGCACCGCATTTCCCCACTCTTCCTCAGGCCTTTGCTTCCCCATGCTGCCCACCGAGTTCCGGGAGCACCAGGCGCCATAGTGTAATCATTTTCACAGTATTACTTCTACCAATCCATGGGCATGGGTTTCGTAGAAACTGGTAGATATGGGAGGTCTTCCCATTTCCTTGTGGCTTCCTCTATCTCTTTCTTCAATGGTTTATAGTTTTTATGTATAGGTACTTAATGCCTTTGGTTTGATTTATAACTAGATGTTTTATTAATTTTTTGAGGCTAACATGAATGGGGCTATTTCCATGAAATCTTTCTCTGACCTAATTGCTTGTTATTGGTATGTAGAAAGGCTAGTGGCTTTTGTAAATTGATTTTGTCTCATGAAATTCTCAGAAAGTGTTGATCATTTCTAGAAGTTTTCTGGTGGAATTTTTTTATCTCTTCTGTATAAAATCATATAATCTGCAGATAAGGATAACTTTACCCCTTCCTTTCCAATTAGTATGCTTTAAATTTCCTTCTCTTGTGTTATTGTCCTAGCAAAAGTGCAAATTTTAATCCTAACTCTCGAGAGCAGAGTCAGCTAGGTATTTGTGAGGTTTAGGCACTTCTGGTCTACAAAGAGAGTTATGGAATTACTGTGCTTTTGCTTCTTTAGTATTTCCCTTAACTTTAATAAAATTTTTGCATGTATATCATACAAATTTGAAAGTCTCTCTCTCTCTCTAATCTCTCTCTCTCTCTCTCTCTCTCTCTCTCTCTCGTTGTTTACCTAACTTATTGAACTATATAAATGTATAAAATGTATTCCCATACATTTCTCCCAGTTATTATTGTCTTTTCATAATTAACATAGATGGTAGGACCAGGGTATACTAGCAACTGTTATATCATTGAATTTGATCCACAATTTTAATGAAGAAATTATAAAATATTTAAAAATTTAAAGTTCTGTGGATGAATGGTGAAATGTTATGGATGTCTTTTCTCCCTATTACCTGCATCCTTTTAGCACTATGAAAGCTAGCCAGAAGAGAAGAATTTTTTGGGTCAATTAAAGATTGATTTGTCTGTGTCCTGCCATCAAAATGTGTGGCATCTTCCGTAATAATATCTTATGAGGTAGTTATGATAGATAACCCAGGGCAATGGAAATAATAGCCTGTGTTGTTTTGGAGACATCTGGGGACTCCTTGACCAATATCTTCTAGGGAAGTACTTCATGTCTTGTACTATAATTTTCAATAAGTAACCCAAGTATTCTGTGGCAGCATTGTTTACACAGGGAGGATAATTTTGTTGGAATTGTTTTGTTTTTAAAATTAGCTCACTAAATTGTTTCTATATTTTCTTCTTTTTTAAATGTTATTTATTTATTTATTTATTTATTTATTTATTTATTTATTTATTTATTTATATGAATGTACTGTCTGCATGTAGATCTGTGCACCTGTGTCGTGCAATGCCTGGGAGGTCAGAAGAGGGTGTCGGATTCCCCTGGAGCTGGAGTTAAAGACGGTTCTCAGCTGCCATGTGGGTGCTGGGGATTGAACCAGGGTCCTCTGCAACAGCAGTCAGAGCTCTTAACCACTAGGCCATCTCTCCAGCCCCTGTTTCTATATTTTCATGCACCTTTAGTTTTGGTTATGTCACTGTATTAGTCACTTTTCTATAGCTGTGATAGAATCACTAGGACCAAGGGAACTTGTGAAAGTAAGAGTATATTTGAGCTTACTCTTGGTGGTTCCAGGGGAATTACAGTCCTTCATGGTAGGAAGGCATGATAGCGAGAGGTGCAGGAACAGAAACCAGAGATTCACGTCTTCAAGCAGGCAAAGGAAACAGAGAAAGTGACTGGAAATTGGCAAGGCTTTTTAAACTCTCTGAGCCCACTGCCAGTGACATACTTTCTCCAGCATGACCACAACTTCTAAGACCTTCCAAAGCAGTGCGACCAACTGGGGACAAAATGTCCAAATACCTGGATCCTATGAGGGACATTCTTATTCAAACCAGTTCACCCACGCACTACCTCTTCCCCATTTCTTTCCCATCTTGGCCATCCTTGCCCCTACTTAATCTGAAAGCATCAGTGGTCTTATTTAGTGTGAGGCACTGCTACTACAATACCAATCTACAAGATAGGATCTACCCACTGCTGCAGTAATGGCATGGATGTCAGGGGATAACTAACTCCATTCTGACTGAATTTTAGATCTGCTCCAGAGGAGGGAATTTTATGCCTGGTACTCTAATCCTAATCAAAAGTCCATGACTGAAGAATTCACAGAGCCTAGTGTAGAAACTGCTATTTTTTTGCTAAATTATCAGGTTGTCAAAGTGCCTTTGAATTGTTGTTTATATCAATAGGCCTAAGCTGCTCTCAACTTTGGACAGAGAAGCTTCTTTTTGCAATGGGCATCGGTCAATGATGAAATGTATAACTGGTCAGAGAAATGAGAATAAGAGACTGATAATTATGCTTTAAATGAGAAATCCTTCTCAACATCCCACCCCTGAGCTACCACAAAAGGTCAGGGAACAGCATAGAAGAAGATATTCCCTTACTTAGAGAATATTGACAGTTGAGAGATCCTAAGGGAGAATCATTATTTTTGAAAATGTGGTGAATGGTACATTTGGAATACTCCAGTGGATGACTCCACATCCATACAAAAATGGGTAGTATTAAATACTAGAAAACTACAGAAATAGATAGTATTAACTACTAGAAAAGAATGCATGCTTAATGGACTTCATTTGTGGGGACCATGGGAGGGAAAGATCCATTGTGGAGCACATGGGCAGGATTGATGGTTGTTTGGGTTTGCCAAGGAGGAACCTTCAAGCACTTCCTTGAGAAAAACATGACAACTTTTAGCAAATAGTCCTCCAATTCAGGATATATATATATATATATAGTATATATATAATATATATATTATCTGCCAAACGAGTTTAAACAAACACAACAAACAGAAACTGAACTGGAAAAAAAATGTCTGGAAAGACAGTAAAAGATGCAAGATATGCCGGGCATGGTGGCACATGCCTTTAATCCTAGCACTTGGGAGGCAGAGGCAGGTGGATCTCTGTGAGTTCAAGTCCAACCTGGTCTACAGAGTGAGTTACAGGCCAGCTGGGACTACACTACAGAGAGACCCTGCCTCAAAAAGACCAAAAATAAAAGATGCAAGACATGTATGACAAAGTGCAGAGACTCAGGTGGGGTGGAGGGCGTGGAAAGGGAAGTGACTCTAAATTCGATTGACAAATGATGTATGATTAATTGAAAAAGTTTAATAACAGTAAAAATAAATAATAATAAGAATAAATTCATACAAATGCTTTGGAAAGTAAAAAAAAAGGAAAAGAAAAAAAAAGAACACATGAAGTTAGGAGGTGGCTATGTTGAGGGGAAGTGAGTCAGTTGGAGGGTGGTAACTGAGGGGTGTATATGATGATGTTTCATTACTCACATGTTTGAAATTCTCAATGGTAAATAAAAATCAATAAAAATGGTGACCCTTATATATAAGAAGATTATTCTGATACTAGAGATGAGCCAATTATCCTGACACAATGACTACTTACTACATACATGAATTGAAACAACCCACAAATTTTGCAATTACTATGTATTGTTCAATGAACATTGAGGAACTTGTGCCAGATTAGACTGTCTACAAAAATAATCATAAAACCCAGGAAATTTTTTTGGTTTTGGGTGTCAACCATAGGTCAATGGTGGTCCTGATCACTTTAAGAAGCAGAGATAAGGAAAATACATGGATTGGGGCTTTAAGCTAACAAATTTGATGTGCTTGGAGAAATTGGTTGGAGAACATTCATAGGAGACCTCTGCAAATCCAGATTTGTAGATTAGGTAGCGCATGTGGAGGATGAAACTGAAAAAGACTACAGTGAAGTTGCCATGGGAATCAAGAATGTATGAGAAATTCCAGAGTGTGTACAACTCTGTGGGACAATGTAATTCTGGTTCAACTACAGTGCAGAGATCACGTTTCCCCTGGGCATATTATATTTGAGAACAAAATTTCATTGACCAAGAGTTAAGACCAGTTCCTAGAACACTGCCTACTCTGAACCCTCCTTTAGAAGCTCATGCTGTAGTCAACTGGTTGAACTATGCCTGTAATCCAATCATTGGGAGGCAAAAGCAGGAGCTTAGGAGTCCAAGGTTAGTTGGGTTACTTATTGATATCCTGTCTAAATAATAATAATAATAATAATATAACAATAATAACTAAACATAAGAATAATAACAATAATTCCAGTGTTTGATAAGAACTACAGAGGTGGGAGGTAGTGTCAGAATTTTGTGGCTGAGTCTTATGGAATGGAAGGACTTACAAGACATAGTATGTTTGCAACATATCTGCACATCATGTGAAGCCAGGACCTTAAACCTATAGAAAATTCAGTTTCCACTATGGTGACAATTAGAAACAAATCAATGTGTCTTCAGAAAACAAAATAAGCAGAATCTTCACAGTATATGATTCATACTATCCATTGTAAAATAAAAATCACAAGATATTCAAGGACACTGGAAAATATGTTGAAGTGTGAGAAAAAATGATTAGTCGATTCTAAATTCTGGCATGGCCCACATTTGAAATTAAGGAATAAATATAAAACAGCTATTTCAAAATTCTTCGATGATTTCAATTAAAAACGGGATGAGGTGTTAATTGAATCTCAAGGTAGGAAAGAAAATAATAGCAAATAGGCTAAATGATAAAGTAGTAGTTGGAAAGTACAATAAATGAAGCCAAAACATTATCAGGTGACTTTAAGAGGAGATTGGAGATAGAAGCAAAATAATCAGTTATTTAATGTCAGATGCAGAGATTTTTCTACTGAATTAAAAAATGGAACATTAAATAAAAATGGACATATCTTTTGTAGCTAGTGAAAATATTGCATGGTGTTTTGTATGTGATGTAGAGTATCAGAAGGGGAATGAGACAGAAGAATACTAACATAATATTTCCATTCCTTTCGAAAAAAAATAACATGTCTAAAATTCTTATTTATTTTAGAAAACAACCCATATCTAAATAAATAATTGTCCAACTGTTGACAAACAGATATAAAAAGGGAAATCTTTTTTTAGATTATGTGTATGAGGCCAGTGCCTGCAGATATGTAAATGCACCTGTGTCCTACAAGGAGGTCAGAAGAGGCACCAGATCCCCTGGAGATGGAGTTATGAACAACTGTGTGCTGTCAAGTGGGCACTGGAAACTGAATCTTGGTCCCTCTTCAAAAGAAGCCAGTGCTCTTGACCACTGAGACAACTTTCCAGCCACTGAAAAGCAAAATCTGAAAATGGAAAGAAAATAAGATATGTTACATGTAATTGAATGGATTTTTTTTAATCCCATAACAAATACATTTATTTTTTAAGGGATTCTACAATATAATGACACAGTTGTTTGCAGATAACACCGATGTTACACAGTATATCATACAATTAGGTAATTGATGCATTTTGCAAGTATCTATGTCCAAGTTTTGAACAACCCAAGGTTCCCATAGTCCAGTTGGAGAAGCTTGTATGCACAGGCATGTTGATCAGTTAGGAGTCCAGACTATATTCCTGTAGTCTCACGATTCACCCCTATCTCTCTGCAGCTCTTACAATCTACCATGCCTCCTCTTCCCGCAGTCTGTTCCCTGGGCTTTGGGAAAGGGGCACAAGTGGGTGAGAAGCAAACAGTCTAATTTCTTTGGAGTTGTCATTTTGGACTCCAGTCTGTTCAGGTTGTTTCCCTTCATGGGTTGACAGCTTTTCCATTGATACCCTTTTTAGTCATACTAAAAAAGCACAAGCTATTGGATGTACAGGCATTTAAGCAGTACCAATTATTATGTCAAGCTAAGCTGTGAGCATAGACACATATGCTTGGATGGTATGCTAATCCAGAAATTGTGGTTTCTCTATAAAGGGTGACAAGTTCTTATTGTGGCTTATAACATCTCCTAACCACTAGAGGACATAAGCTTGTGGCATCCGCTGTGAGTTATTCCTCCAAGGAGAGAACTAATAGCCAAATATATTTGGGATATATATATAATATAATATAGTATTATAATATATATTAAGTAATATATATATATATATAACCTTGGCTGCCACTGTTGCACAGTATCTCCAGCAGCTGTTGAGTGTAGCTGATACTTTACGGAGGAGTCTTGCTTGTTCAAGGGAGACCAATATTTTGCTGTATTGCTTTAGTGGCCTTTTGGTAAACGCTCCTCGGTATTTCAGAGGCAGCTGGTACACTAGCAAATGACATCTCATAACATTTTTTCTGCTCACACCAGGCTCTTCGACAACAAGGACTTACTGCCTTTCTCTCTTTGCCATATATCCCACTTATAGGAAATAATGGCCTTTATTATAATTTGGGGGGGGGCGTGTTTGAATCCCCTAGCCAACATCTCCTAGGCAGAATAATTCATTGCTGATTTCAGAGCTTTCCTGTAGTTAATATATTTTGCTTAATTACATAAACTTATACTTTTACTATTGAATTTGGCTCTTAAGAGAAATATCCTTTCACCGTTCCTATGCCTATCAGTCAAATTAATAAAGGATAGTTATGCCTGTTTTATAGAAATTACCCACTGTAAACAGTTTGCTCTAGTACAGTTAGGGAGTGGTTTCATTACCATCATGTTTTTTCCTTTCCTATAAGAGAGGGAGAAGGGTGAGGAAGGTTTCTCGTATCTGGAAGGTAACTTCATAGGGCCCATTATATACAACGTTACCCCAATATTATCTCAGAGAGTCACTGTCTGTGACTCAGCAGTCTGAGTTCCTCTTTCTTTAATTTCAATGGGTCAACCTCTCTGCTGGCATTCCCAGGCATCCTTGTATAGCCATAAGTTGTATGTTTTCAGGTATTTGATTTGGTGATTTTGTTTTTTATCTGATGGGAACATAAAAATTCTCCTCCCATTGTTAGTTTCAAGATCAGAAAAATTGAAAAATTTATCAAAATTTGGAAACAAAGTTTTCATTTGTATCCCAGGAAGGATAGTACCCACCTCCCCACCTCCCTTTTTTTTTTTTTTTTTAAGTTTTTATGTTTTGACTATATATGCCTAAGTGTGTATACACTGATACCCATGAAACAGGAGCCGAAGGCATAAGTATTTTCTTAAATCTACCCAAACTGATTCTTTAACTGTATCTACTTTTTGTGGAAGAAAAAATTTAAGCTTTGTTCCTTTAAATGTTGTCCTATAAGTAAAAAGAAACGTGTTATAATGTTGATGTTGTATAATTCAGAAAAATATAGAGGACCATTTGTGTACCTTAACCCAATTCAAATTATAAATAAAACAACATTTTTACTATTCCCAATTAGTTCAATTGTATTACCATATTCCACCACAAACCTACACCTAAATTTACTAATTTAAACAATTCACTAAGCCTTAAAATATCCTATACTTTGTGATAAAGCTTGGGCAGAGTTGAGTATCCTGCTAAATAAATTTTACCCAATAAACACTTTGCTCTTTACGCTATATGACTGGACTATGACTTCTATCTTATTTGGGAAGTAAAATTTAAGCTTAATTCCTTTAAATTGTCCTACAAGTAAAAGAAAGTGTTACAACTGTGTGTTTGTATATTTCAGAAACATATAGAGACCAACCCAATAACAAACTATAAATAAAACAACTAGCTATTTTATTTCCCAGTTAGTTCAAACGTGTTCTTATCTAGCTCCTTTTTTTTTTTTAGCAAAGCCCTTCATAAAAAACCAATTTGCAAGCAGTTGTGCCCCAGCTCACACAGCCCACAGGCTCCCACCATCCAGCTGGGGGGGCCTGAATGTTTCAGTCCAGTCTGATCAAATAAGTGTCCAGACATTATTTGTCATAGTTTTATCATTCACCCACAATCACCAGCCCCTACAATCTACCACTCCCCCTCTTACACAAGATTGTTCCTTAGGTCTAGAGAGACAGGGAACAGGTGCAAGAAGCACAACATTCTACTTTTGTCTGGAGATGGGACCTCATTAAACTCAAAAGCTTCTGTACATCAAAAGAAACAATAAAGGAGTAAAAGAGAAAACCCACTGAGTGGGAGAAGACCTTTACTGCAGATACATCTGACAATAGCATTAATTCCAGAGTATACAAACTACTCCAAAAAACAAAGAAAAAAGAAAAACAAATGAATCAATCAAAAGATGGAGCAAAGAGCTGAATAGAGACTTCACAGAGGAGGAACTAGAGATGGCTGAGAAACATCTTAAAAAAACTGTTCAAAGTCAAATGCAAATTAAACCACTCTAAGATATCATCTCACTCCAATAGACTGGCTAGGATCAAGAAAACAAATGTACACCAGTGCTGGAGAGGGTTGTGGGGAATAAGGGGACACTCATCCATTGCTGGTGGGGAATGTAAACTTGTACAGCCACTATGGAAAGCTAGATGGTGGAGAACCCTTGGAAGACTCAAAATGAGTTGCCATTTGACCCAGTCATACCAAACTTCCTGGGTCATTACCACAAGCTCATCTTACTGCAGAAATACATGCACACAGCTATTTTATTGCACTCTGTTCACAATAGCAAAAAGCTGGAACCAACCCAAATGCCCCTCAACTGATGAGTATATAGAAAAAATGTGGTACATGTACACAATGGAGTTCTATGCAGCAATAAAGAAAGATTATATTATGACTTTGCAGGTAAATGGATGGAGCTGGAGGATAGCATATTAAGTGAAGTAACACAATCACAGAAAACAAACGATTGACAAATGGTATCACTCATATGTGGATGCTAGCATTAATAACCCAGTTTTTAATTTTCTTGTGGAGGGATGCATATTTAAAGAACAACAACAGAAAGACTGCATTAGAAACTGACTGAAATGGTGAACTGGGAGGGCGCGGGATGGGCGGGAGAGGGACAATGGTATATTATATTAATTATTGTTATTTAATTAAAAATTACATCTGGTATTTTACTTAAAATGTATTAACAGTAACTTTCGGATTAACATATCAAATGTTCTCTATAATTTTTGTTGTTTATGCAGTATCATCTTGTATCATCCTCTTTTACCTGTAGGATAATTTAACTTAAGGAATTAAGTTTGCTTTCCCAAATTAACAACATACAGTACCCCCCCAAAAAAAAAGAACTGGACAAAAATTTCGAAAAATTTACACCTTGATCCCTGCCTATAGGTAATGTGTACTACAACATGCCTTTTTTGAAGACTCATGGGTCAAAAAAATAAACCTAAATAAAAAAAAAAAAAGGGGGGATACAGTTACATATTAAAACTTTTTGTCAAAAATTTTCAATTTAATCTTAAGACTAACCATGGGAAAAGATTTGCATGTTCCCACAGGTCAAAACGTCACCAACTCAAAGGCTGAGAAAGAAAGGATACAGCCTTCCGTCGTGTAGGTTGTACCAAGAAATACCAGCAGAGAAATTCACCCATCTTAACACTAAAAGGAAGAAAAGCCTCAGACTGCTACAGGCATCAAACATCTCTGAGGACCATAGGTGTAACGTCTATTTACAGTGAGTTCTAATGAACTTTACCTTCTAGGTGCAGCACGGTTTCAATATGAGAGACCTCCTTACCTCTTTTTCACAGAACAAAGAAAAACATGGTGGTAATGAAGTCATCCTCTAACAGTAAATTAGAGCTGACTGTTATAGAAGTAATCTCTTATAAAAGTGGTAAAACTGCCTTCTTTAATTGACTAATACACATAGGAACTGTAAAAAGGATTATTGTCTATTCAGAATCAAATATAATACTAAAGTCTCTTTAAGTGGTGCATATAAGCAAAATACATTAATACAAGAGGTCACTGATAGCAGCAATGGATTATTCTGCCAAGGAGATGTTAGCCAGGGGACCTAAGCCCTCCCCTCCAAAAAAAAGGTAAAGGCTTATTACCTGTAAACTGGGATATCTGCAAGAAAAGAGGTGGTAAGGCCTGCCCTGCTATCAATGACCTGATGTAACCATGGGAAGATTGTATCGAGATCACACTTACAAGTATACAGTTGGTCTCTGGAATACCAGAGAGTATTATCAAAAGTGACTAAACCAATAAAGCAAATGTTGGTCTCCTTGAGTCAAGCAAGACTCCTCCACTAACATCAGCTACACCTCACCTGCTTGGAGATACTGTGCAGCAGTGGCAGCCATATGTATGTATATCCCAACTTTATTTGATTATTAGCTCTCTCCTTGGAGGAATAACTTGCAGATGTTGCCACAAGCTTATACCCTCTAGTGATTAGGAGATTTATATGCCACAGTAAGGCCCTGTCATCTTTCTCAGGAAAAAAAATAGTAAGCCAGGGATTAACACACCATCCAAACATCTGTGTCTATACCAAAGTAACCTTCCATAGTAACTAGCAATGTTTAAATATGTATATATCTAATTGCTTGTGCTTCATTAGTAGGATTGAAAGCTTATCCCTGGGCAATCGGTCAGCCCATGAAAGGAAACAGCCAGAACTGATCAGAGTTGAATGGATTTTTAACAATATTTTTATTGAGGTTTTGTGCATTTCATTCAACATTTCTTAGTCCAATTTAGATTCACTGCTCTTTCCATGTCCGCCACCCTTCCTGAATTCATGCATTCTGCCACACATATCTTGCATCTTATTCTCAGTCTTTTTAAAGTTTTTCTATGCAGAGGTTTATTGTTTTGGGCAGAAGTTTACTGTTTCAGTCAGTTCTTTGATGATCTTTACAAATCATGGTAATGTTACTAATAGTAATTCCAGCTCAAAGCCAATTAGTCATTTTTAAAGGAAAAACAATGATAACTTTAAACAATTGAAATTCTACAATGGGCCAAAAATTTCCTGAAAATAAGCATATTCTTTAATGGTATTTTTAGAAAAACAAAAGCTAAGTGTAGTTGTGTTGACTGAATATGAAATATCCCCCATAGTTCATGAACATTTGTTCCTCAACTGGTGGTGCCATTGTGAAGGTTGTAGAATCCCTGGGTGGAGACTTGTTCAGGAAGTTGGTCAATGGTAGTTCTTGAGGTTTCATAGCCCTGCCTCACCTCCTGACCACTCTGCTTCCTACATGTGGATCCAGTATAACTGCCTGGCTCCTGTTCTGCCACCTCCTTTCGCTACCATGATGGGTTGTGCCCTTTGAACTGTGAGCCAATAATATACCTTTCCTTCTTTAAGTTGATTCTTGTCAGGTATTTTGCAAAAACAATGAGAAAAGTAATTTATAGAGTATGTAAAATACAATATGTAAAATATAGTATAATAAAGTGCTAAAGGTGATTCTCTTCAAATGAAAAGAAATAATATTTAGGATCTTAGATAACAGAACTAATAATCAAATACATACAAAAAGGGAAAAATGTTCTGTCTTGTAATATTTTATATAAAAAGCCAAATTAATAAGCTGGAGTTTATGTGTAGATATTAGAAATGTCTGAGAATGTGTACTGAATAAAGGCAAGTACCTGGATTACACACTTTCAAGGTAATTTTTAAGGTGAGAAGTAAGTAATGTAAAATCAAGAAATAGAAGTAGAAATCAATGACATGAAGATGTTATATAAATCATGTAAAGAAAATCAATACAATACTAAATAATATTTTATTATTCCAGATAAAAATGAAAAATGATACACAGAGAAGATGCAGATGGAATATGTATAATACAAGTGTAAGAATAAATCACATCACACGAGGATATGTATCTGTTCCCAGAGGTCATTAGGGTGCATATAAAGCAATGTCCACATATATTTTGTGTATAAGAGATCTTCTTTCATATATAAAGACACAAACTGATTGAAATCCAGATCATATGCCACATGAAGAACATATGTTTGTAAATGGGAATGGCTGTATTACCATGAAACCAAGCAAATCTTAGATTAAATTATAGTACAAATGGCAAAGCATCACATTTCATAATGATAAATAGTAAATGTTGCTAAAAGGTTATAAGATGACAAATTCACTGATATAATCAGTGACTATAACATTTACTTATGTATTTTTATTTTATGTTTATGAGTGTTATACCTACATGTGTATAAGTGCATCCATTTCATGCAGTGCATGGAAGACAGGGATTTAATCCCTGGAACAGGATGTATGGAAGGTTTTTAGTCACTATACAAGTTGTGGCATTTGAACCTGGGTCATCTGTGAGAGCAGGCAGTGTTCTTAACCACTGAACAATCTCTCCAGCCCCAATGGCTATATATTTTAAAATTACAAAAACTAAAGGGGAAATTGAATAGAAACCAATATCTGAAAGTTTATTTTGCAGAAGTACAGAGGAACCATGAATGAAAACTCGTTAACAAAGTCTTCTAATGTCAGCAAACATGGAGAGAACATGTGTTTACAAGATATGTCTAAGAGTTTTGCCAAAGTTATGTGATGCTCAAAATGGCAAACATTGAGAACACTTTTTTTTTTGTCTTTTTGAGACAGGGTCTCCCTGCTGCCCCACCTGTCCCGGAACTCGCTATGTAGACTAGGCTGGCCTCGAATTCACAGAGATTCACCTGCCTCTGCCTCCCCAGTGTTGTAATTAAAGGTGTGCCTCACCATGTTGAGAACATTATAAAACACAACCACATGTGGGGTGCAGGGAACTTTGGAACTCTGGGACTCTGGGGGAGGGGCATATAAGAGGCCCACCACAGAAGACTGAGCTCTCTAGCCATTTTACTAGCTTAGGTGGGACAGGCGGTCATGTTGAACCGGAGAAACCAGCTACAAATGTGTGGCTTATGTGAGTGTATGCTTTCCTGCCGTTACTTTGTTGGTAATCCCAATAAATTCTAGTCTAACTGAGATTGGAGAGCTTTGTCCTTGCTTTGCCTTACCAAAGGAGAACCTGGAGACAGCAGAGGCAGGGCATGACTCTGGGATGCTGTAAGTGGGGATGCATGCTGTGGGGCCCCTTCCCCAGGAGGAAAACTTCTCTGCTACAGGTACTTTGAATTTTCCCTTGTGCCTTGAGGTTTAAAGGTTAATATTTGGAGGTGGTGCCACTGAGTAGTTCACGTGGAGATAATGAAGGGAAATGCAATGAAGATTATCCTTATTGTTCCTCAAGTATACTGTCTCATTTGGAAGATTTACTTATTTGTTTTATTACTAAATCCTATTTAGTTGTAACATGTGTTTGCTTGGGTATACCCATTTTTCTTAGATCATATGGCAATAAAATGCTGACAGTGATTTTTAGGCTTGTTTCTAAGAGCTTTGATTTAGGGAAACAATAAACATTTAATTTCAGAGGAAATTGGAAAATAAAATATTCTATTGCATATGAAATATTTTAGGATCCAGTACTGTATAAGCTATGTTATGCACTGTTATGTTCTCACCAAAACCTGAATTATTTGAGTATTTTCATGCTTTGAAATGCACATAGAATCTTATTTTTTTTGCTATAAAAATTTCCAAATGCTTTTTGCATATTCCAAAAGCACTTTATATGGAGCTTTTAGTAATCAAACACTGATTTAAATGTTAAGACTGACCATAAAATTGTTACTATGCTCATTTTAAGCTTCTTTAAATGTTTAGCCTTAATTTGAGCACTTAATTTGTTGGTGTAAATCATAGATTGTGAGTCTATCTTCAGCTTCCTCCTTGATTTGGAGCAGGTTTGTAACACAGACACATGCCAGTTATTTGTGCTGTGGAGCAGGCACATGGCTCATATGTGTCAAAATTACATTCAGAGTTACTAACTGTTTTCTTTTTGTAAAGATTTCCTGGAAGATCTTATGGGTAACAGATTTTGTAAGAATATTTAAGAACCAATAAATCTAAATTTAGTGGCAATATTAATTTTTCCCTAGATGCATAACAACTGCACTGAAATCATTTTGACAAATCTACTCTTGAAATCAAATTGTAAATGGATTTTAAGAAGCTCTAGGGCTTTCCAATATTGTGGGAAAACAACTGCTCTGACAAAATATGTCCTTAGAGAGTGTGCAGTGTGCAGATTCAAGTCAACATTTGACTATTTGCCAAACATCTCTCCTTTGCTGAGTGTCACGCAGCAATATATGAATCATTTAGATTATGAAATTTTTTTTAAGATTGAATAATTCAATGGAAATCTGAGGAAAGCAGTTTACTAAGTATGAGGATGAAAGTCATCCCCTTATATTTATGATACACATTAAAGTATTTATTAATTTTATTTTATGTGTGTGAGTGTATTGCCTGCATGTATATAAGTCCATCTCTTTCATGCAGTGCCCTTGGAAGTCCGAAGGGGGCATCAAATCTCCTAGAGCTGGAGTTACAGATGTTTGTTAGCTACTATGTAGCTACTGGGAATCAAATCTGGGTCCCCTGCAAGAGCAGCCAGTGTTTTTAACTGCTGAGCCATCTCTCCAGTCCTTCTAATGTTCTGAATAATGGGGTCAGCTTGTGGTGCCTTTAGGATATGGGATCAATAGGGGTTCTGGAAGAGTCTATTTGTCCTTGGTTCCAACTTGCTCTCTCTGATTTGTGGCTTATGTACATTTCCACTGTCAGAAAAGTAGACTTCTACCTGTCTTCCCACTATGATGGACTGCAGTCAGCCTTTTGAAACCATGAGGCAAAATAAAGTTTTCCTCTAAGAAGTTGGTTTCATCATGTGCTTTTTTAGAACAATATGAAATGAAATAATACATTAAATAATTCTCCAAAGTTTGTTTTTATTTTATTTATTGATTGATTTATGTATATGAATGTATTGTCTGCATGTAGGTTTGTGCACCCGTGTCATGCAATGCCGCGAAGGTCAGAAGAGGGCGTTGGATTCCCCTGGAATTTGAGTTCTCCTGGAATTGGAGTTACAGACGGTTCTTAGCTGCCATGTGGGTGCTGGGGATTGAACCCGGGTCCTCTGCAAGAGCAGTCGGTGCTCTTAACTGCTAGGCCATCTCTACAGCCCCCAAAGTTTGTTTGAAAACCAACCCTTTTGCTGTATTTTGCCTGAGTCACAAATTACTCCAAAATATCATTATCCTTTCTTTAATAAACTTTTCTCTCTTTTCTTTATAAAAAGCTTATTATTTATTTATTTTTATTTAATGCTTATATGTATGCCTGAATGTCTCTATGTGCACCATATGTATACTTGTGCCTGTGGAGGCAAGGAGAGGGTGTCTGGTCCCCTTGAACTGTAATTACATACACTTGTGAGGCACCAGATTAGTTTGATTGGGAAAGAACCTAGGTCCTCCGCAAAAGCAGCTGCAACAAAACACTTGATAAAAGCAACTCAAGGAAGTCTACCATGGTGGGGACACCATCATGATAGGAGCCTGAGGGAGGTGGCTGCATTGCATCCTCAGCTGTGAAGTGGAAGGCAATGAATGTTCTCACTCAGGGTATTTTCTTCTTCCTATGAAATTCAGGACCCCAGTCACACACTGTTGATTCCTACATTTAGGATAGATCTTTCCATCTTGTTGCTATGTCTTACCATCTCTCATTAGGTTAACCTAGTCTATAGAAACCTTCACTTGTTCTTAACTGCTGAGCCATCTAACCAATCTATTATTTCTTTTCCTTCTATCCATAAGATACATGAGTGGGACTTGAAGTAAGGCAGATCATCATTATGGACTATTCTGTGCTTAATTAAACTAATACCTCTCCCTTTCTCTTCCTGACCCTTCTCCTTCCTTTTGGGAGTCCCTAGTTGCCAGCTCAGGGAATTTCTAATTCCCCCGTGTGGCCCTGAGATCCAGGTAGGCTGTATGTATACTCTGGCCACCCCAGAGCTCTTCGGCTGCTTTCCAGAGTCAGGTATTTCCTCCTGGCTTCTTTAGGACTCACCAGGTCTCAGTCCAACTCTTACCAGGGACTCCTCCAATGCAGGGAAACTTTGTTTCCTAGTCCCCTCAGGACTCATCAGGATCCTATCAGCTATCTGCCTGGGACTTTCCAGTTGTCCATCTAGCCTTGAGACAAATGATGAGTCCACAGTGCTGGTGTTTTCTGACCAAGCCACAGGAGGCATCCAAGTGCAGCAGTCAAGCAGAAGACCTAGGTTAGGAGCTATATCCCTAAGTACCAAGTAGAAGAAGTTGACATCCCAACCTGCTATGAACTAGTCCCTTCTTGAATATTATGAACATTTTTTCCTTAGGGAAAGGAGAGAAAGGTACACTATTGTTTCTTTTCTCCAAAACTAAGGGAATGATGTGGGAACAGAATTGTTCATAGGATTTGTGTTCACATGCAAGAAGAGTGCTTCATGCTTACCTAAATACCGGTCTCGTCCATAAGATTTACAGGCTGATATGGGAGAAAAGGCCCCAGGAAATAAAATGAGGGAGATGTGATAGGAGTTTAATTGGGAAGGTCCAGAGACTACTTGCACAATTCTGATCCCAAGGACTACGGAAATAATTTTCATGGTGTTGTGCCACAATGATCAAATGAAACAGTAGCAGTGGGATTTCTGGAACCAGTACTGGACCAGAGCAAGGAATCACAGACACCAGAGGAGGCTCTATTCAGTTCTCTTTCTGCTCATATTTAGTCTATGCATTGGGCCAGAGTTACAGGTTTTAGAATTATGGCAAATTTGTTGAATTATTATTTGAAGGTTTAATGATCTGATCAAATTGTAATGAAAGAGTGTGGCAAGTTATTAGTGTTCTATGGTAGATTACATTATTCTGACCAATCACTTGTTCTTTTCCATTTGTGTTTAGTCTTGCCATGAAATATGTGGGGTAGAGGCTGTTTTGTTCCCCTATTATCAGGCAGGAGAGGTGATGTAATTCTCCATAGAATATGAATAGATTTAGGAAGGATGTTGGAAAATGATTGTTTAGTTGCTATTTTTAAATATCTTTTTCTTGTCCTTGTGAATGGTTGGTCAGTATTTACTAGATAGGGGATGACTTATTGCCTTAATTCTTCTAGAAGAAGGCATATTGAGGCATATTTTTCCCATTCACCTCAGAACTATACCTAATTTGAACTCTAGGGAAAAACAAATTTTATGGTCATGAGACAATAAACTGTGAGCTTTGTAACTGAAGTCAAAACTGACAACTGTGACAATAATAGAATCAGTTCTAGAGAATTAGTAAATCTGCTTAACAGGAATCAGATTACAGAGCAAAAAATATGAAGAATCCCAAGTTAGGAGTAAGAACAAGCATAGGGATGTTGATCTTAGGGAAAGAAAAATAGGAAACTGGATTTGGATGCCACTGGAATACAGTATAAGATGCTAATAGAATAATACTTTGTGTATTTGTTTATACAGTGATGGGGACACTGTTAAAGAATCAAGCATTACCTCATGTGCTGGAAATGTAAAGAAAGATTGTAGTACTTGGTGTGATATGTGTGTGTGTGTGTGTGTGTGTGTGCTTGAGTGCACATGCATGCACATGTATATGTATGATTAGGGTAGATGTTGATGTCTGGTGTCTTCCTCAACCTCTCCCTCCCTTATTTCTTACTAATTCTGGAACTTGCTGGTTGGTTAGAATGCTTCAACAGCAAGCTCCAGAGTTCTTCCCTTCTGGTTTTCCCTATTGCCGTTGTTGCATCTGTCCTCAGCCTCTCCCAGTTTTCTCAGATATGTGCTTAACAGTCAAATTCAGGTCTTCATGCTTGTGTGGCAAACAATTTACCTACTGAGCCATCTCTATAACCCCATAGAGTGTCTACTTTTAAGAATTTCATAGTCTAGTGAAGAGGGCAGGACAGAGACTGAAAGTTTTCATAGGAATATGCAAGAAGCACAGATTAGAGAAATATCAAATATTGTTGGGGGCTTGTAGAAGACAATAATTCACACTGCACTTTGAAAGTAAATAACAGTTTTAGTGTTAGAAATTAAGGTGGGAGGTATTCCAACACACAAAATTGATATTTATTATTTAGGATAAACTAAGCTATAGCTTGCCTAGAGAATTGTTAGACTGGTTGATCAGATGGGATGAAAATGAACTGCTGAAGGTGAAACCAAGGAGCACATTTTATGCCAAACTAAATAACTTGGCATTTACTCTAGGTAATAAAATTTCATTGGGCCAGATTTTAATCAGAAGAGACAGATGACCCAATTTTCATTTTAGAAAGATCACTTTGGTAGCCCTTTAAGGGTCAGTTGTAAAGGGCCAAGGTTGGAACCAGCAGAGATTCATTAGAAAGTCATTCATGAAATTTTCAGAATTATTTACTGTAATAGATTGGATCGCATTTTACATTCAGTTTCAATAAGGATGATGCAATTCAAATATGACAAAAATCATGTTAGAAAGCTGCTTAGCTCCATTGCATTTTCAACACATAGTCCAACAGAAATGATTTTTAAACCTAGCTTTGGATAGATCAAATTTTCCTCCTGTAAACATCAGACAAGAAGCTGCCTTATGCATCTTCAGTGCTTTAAATATTCTTCCTGGTGAGGCACTTACATAAAGAGACCTCCACTAGAATTTAGAGCAACTGAGAGAACCATAATTTGTTTCTCTCAAGTTTGTGGTGGAAGATATGTTTCTTGAGGTCCAGGGCATATTTTCTTCCTCAACTCTTAAATTATTCTCTCTTGTCTTCTATTTATTTTATTCTCAAAAGTCAATTAATGCCTGTACATATATGAGAATATTGTGCAAGTATTAGAAGGAGATAACTTCTAGTATAGTCTAAAACATTTCCAGAATTAGATATTAGGCCCCAGAAGCCCAGGCAGCAAAATCAAGCATAATCAAATCAAATTATATCAAATTATACCACTGCTGCCCAATAAAGGAAACATAATACAGAATAGGAGAAAGTCTTTCTTTTACCCATTTCTTTCTCCTAAATTATATATATGATAAAGCATTAATATCTAGAATATATAAGGAATTATTATATCCAGTAATTTAAAGAGTTAATTAAAATGCACAGAACATTTAAATAGAAGTTTCTTAAAAAGAAAGCACTTTAGTGGACAATAGGTATATGAAAACATGTTCAATATCATTAAAGATTAGATGTATTCAAATCACAACTAAAACGATGTATAATATTATAAATAATAAGTGGTAGAAAGGCTATGGAGAGATAAATTCTCATCCATTGTTGGCGAGAATGTACATTTGTTCAGCTGTAATGGGAGGTAGCACGGAAGTTTCTAAGGAAACTAAAAATTGAATCGGCCTATGAACCATGGATCTCACTACTGGATATATACAGAGGTAAAGAAATAAGTACATTTTTGAGACACCCGAGTGAGTGCCCGTATTTATTGTATCTGAACTCACAACAGGTAAAATTTGGAATCTGTGTGTCCATTAAATTATGAATGGATAACTATATATCCATTCATAATTTAATGGGGAGGAATAACCCATGGCTGATGCCACAAGCTTACATCCTGTACAGGTTAGGAGATGTTATAAGCCACAGTAAGACCCTGTCATATCTAACAGGGGGTAAAAATGTAATTCATGGATTAACATATCATCCAAACATATGTGTCTATGCCAAAGTAACCTACCATAACTATTAGTGCTGCTTAAATACCTATATATCTAATTGCTTGTGCTTCATTAGTAGGATCGAAAGGTTACTCCTGGACAAACTGTCAGCCCATGAAAGGAAACAGCCAGAATTGACCAGAGTCCAAGTCAACAGCTCCAGAGAGAGTGGACTGTTTTACCTCTCATCCACCTGTGCCCCTTTTCTAAGCCTAGGGAACAATCTGCAGAAGGAGGGGCATGGGTAGAATGTAAAGGCTGGCGATTGGGGGGGGTGAATGGTGAAACTACAGCGATGTAGTCCGGACATCATCATATTGATCAACTTGATTGAACAAACAACCTGTCCACCCCCCCAACTGGAATGGTGGGACTGATGGGGTTTGGGCACAACCAAGTCTGCAGATTGGTTTTGCACGAAAGGATGCTGTACTCATGGATTATCACTTATAGCTGAAAAATGGAAAAAAAAAAACTGAAAGATACAAGACAGTTATGACAGAATACATACTCTGGGATGGGGTGGGGTGGGGGGGAAGGGAAAGGGATATGCATGATCTGAATTGGAAAATGATGTACAAAATGCACAAGCATCAATAAAATTAAATTAAAAAAAAAGAACTGTTATTGTAAATGCCCAACCCCACAGTGTCTTTAGTATCATACAAGTCATCCTGACTTTTACCCAATGAAAATATCCTGGCTTCAAAAGTGAGCCATTTGCACAGATATCACACCTGACCAAGAAGTAAAGTGGATTCCAAAACTTAAGCACTATTTGGATTTAAAAGAGGTTTTTCTTTTTTTAATTTTATTTGTTTCTGTATGTGTAGGAATGTACTGTCTGCATGCAGGTTTGTGCACCCGTGTCCTGTAAAAGAAGTTTTTTTAATTCCTTATTTGAATCCTAAAAATTTGTGTGATTTCTCAGCCTTTCTTTGTGTGTTTAGGACATGTGGTTTCCTATAAAATTTGAAATTTTGCATGAATGAATGAAAATGACCTACTTTCCTATTATCTATTAAAAAGTTTTTTAATAAAATTAAATTAAAATCTGTAACCCTGAAAATTAATAAAAAACATTAAAAAAAAAATATGGATGGATAAAATTTGGGAGATATATATATATATTATATTATATATATATATATATTTATTAGAGAGATGGAGAGAGAGAGAGAGAGAGAGAGAGATGAATTCTATTCCTTTATGAGGGCATAAAAATGCTGTCAAATTTGGGTGAATGCACTTGAGGATATTATGTTAAGTGAGCAAATCAAGACATCGAAAAGAAAATACTGTAATAAGGGAGACTCATCTCAAAAAACCAAAAAAAAAAAAAAAAAAAAAGAAAATACTGGTATAATCTAACTCAGACAGGAAATTTACGGTTTGAGAACCTTGAAGTAGGAAGAGAAAAAATGTTACTAGAGAAGTATGAGAGGACAAGGGTGGGTTGCTTTGTTGATTGGTACAGTTGCAGGCACAGGGAGAAGTAAGTATTCTATCTTGGCAGCAAGGTGAGTAAGGTTAATAATAATTCATTTTATTTTCTAAAATATAGGAAAAGTTCTTAAATGCTGTTATCATGAAAAAAAAAACATAGGGAATCTAGGCAGGCCAATTGCTTTGATTTGTTTATTACACAGCATGTCCATAAATAAAATTATTGCAGTATAGTCATAAGACATGCACACTTACAAATACTATGCAAATAAAGGTTTCCTTACCCTTCTAGCTTTGCCTCTGGTACTAAGACTATATGTTTCTTGTGCAGCTGAAAGGAAACAGCCAGAATTGACCAGAATCCAAGTCAACAGCTCCAGAGAGAGAGGACAGATTTACTTCTCATCCACCTGTGGGCCCCTTTTCTAAGCCTAGGGACAATCTGCAGAAGAGGGGGCGTGGTAAGAATGTAAAGGCTGCGATTGGGGGGTGAATGGTTTAACTACAGCGATGTAGTACTGGACACTATTTGATCAACTTGATCAAACAAACAACCTGTCACCCCCAACTGAATGGTGGGACTGTGGGGGTTTTGGCACAACAAGTCCCTTGAAGATTGGTTTTGCATGAAGGATGTGCTTATACTCATGGATTATCACTTATAGCTAAAAAAGGAAAAAAAAACTGAAAGATGCAGGACAAGTATGGGCCAGAATAATAATTCTGGGATGGGGTGGGGGGGAAGGGAAAGGGAAATAGCCTGATCTGAATTGGAAAATGATGTTAACGAATGGCACATACATCAATAAAATTAATTAAAAAAAAAGACTATATGTTTAATAAGTCCTCACTACTTTGCAACTTTGATATGCTAAAATCATTGAGGCATACGTCATTCTTTTCTGGTTTGTCAGTGAGAAGGTAGAGAGGTAGTATTGATGGAGTAAACTAGAAATCATTTGTGATGAGTACTTTCAGATTTGTTTGGAGTGTTGCTGCACCTCAGGTTATGCACTTACATTTCACTCATGGTAACCCTAGAATTTTGACATCAGGAGGAGCTCAGAGTCCTTTAATTATTTTGAAGGGCTTCATTCTAGTGTGTCCAAACTTTCACCCAGAGATCACATATATCCCAGGATAGTTATAAACATAGATTATGGCAAATTTATGTTGCAATTTCAAAAGTTGTAAAACTGGGATTCTAGATGAACCTTTGTGAAAATTAAGACATAATTTTTCTTTGAGTACAGACATATTCTCTCACAAGCATGATTGTCTGGGTACAAGTTTGTTTGTTGTGTGCTGTCATCTCCCAGTTTTCTCCCTATGAAGCAAGTTTATGCCTGAACTATTTACCAGGTGATGTCAGAGTGCTTAGAAATGGACCATCTTCTCCTCAACATATCAACAAAATAAGAAAAGCATTACTCTTAATTTCTGCTAAACAACCTCTTCTTGCCTATGTCTAATAAGGTTTGTGGTTTCTCCTACATTAGTTTTTTACTCTTACTTTTATTATTATTATTATTATTATTATTATTATTATTATTATTGTGTTTTTGAGACAAGGTCTCCGTGTATCCCCAGCTGGCTGGTCTGGAACTTACTCTGTAGACCAGGCTGGCCTTGAACTCACAGAGATTCACGTGTCTCTGCCTCCAGAGTGCTGGGATCAAAGGCATTTTCCAAACATGGAAAATTCTTTTTATAGTTCATAATGAGATATAAACTGAGGACTGGAAAATAAAGAACAACTATGTTTTATATACACTTTATGGTTATGTTATTGAGCATTTCTTCAGTAAATTATCCCCCTTCATTTTCTTTTTTATGTATGTTATTGATTTTTATATTATGTGTATGTCTGTGTTGCCTGATGGATGTAAGTGCACCAGTGTCATGCATTGGACCTGGAGTTAGGACAGTTTTTTTTAGTTGCCATATGGGTGCTGGTTATCAAAGTTCTCTGCAAGAGCAGCCAGTGCTCTTCTTTAATTTTAATTTATTTTTAAATTGTTTATTGAGCTTTTGTGCATTTCATAGAACCTTTCCTGATCAATTTGGATCTGATTCCCTGTCCATGCTGACCCTCCACCCACACCAGAGCTCATGAATTCTGCCATATATGTTATGTCCTGTTTTGCAACTTTTTTTCTTAAACCTTCTTTAACTTTTCAATTTAGAGGTTTACTGTTTTGGTCAGACCTTTGAACAAGTCTTTTCTTGTTGCTGTTCCTTTTAATTTTATATTACTCCAAAATATGCATTTATAAACTCCACGCATATACCAAAACAACAGAGTATATAAGGATTTGGTTCTAGGATCCACAAATGAGGGATGCCATGCATCATTTGCTTTTCTGGGACTGTGTTACTTCATTTAGCATAACAGCCTCCAGTTCCATCTGTTTACCTGCAAATTTCATAATGTTATCTTTCTTTACTGCTGCATAGATGTATGTGTAGATGTTCCACATTTTCATTATCCATTCGTCAGTTGAGGGACACTTGGGTTGGTTCCAGATCTTCATTATTGTGAAAAGAGGTGCAATAAACAAGACTGTGCACATATCTCTGCAATAGGACGAGTCTTGTGGGCATATACCAAAGAATGGTATGACTGGCTCAGGTGGTAAGTTCATTTTGAGTCTTTTAAGAGTTTTTCACAGTGCTTTCCATCAGGGTTGTACAAGTTTTCATTCCCACTAGCAGTGAATGAGTATTCCCCTTTCCCTACAACCTCTTCAGCATTTGATATCATTTTGTTTTCTTGATCATAGCCAGTCTTACAGGAATAAGACGAAATCTTAAAGTGGTTTTAATTTGCATTTCCTTAATTGTTAGCAATGTTGAACATATTTTTCTTATTTATTTATTTATTTAAATGTATATATATATATATATATATNTGGAAATCAATGCTTTGTCAGATGTATCTGAGGTGAAAGTTTCCTCCCACTCTGTGGGTTTTCTCTTCACTTCCTTTATTGTTTCTTTTGATGTACAGAAGCTTTTGAGTTTAATGAGGTCCCATTTGTCAATTGTTGATCTTAATTTTTGTGCAGCTGCTGTTTGATTTAGGAAGTCTTTTCCTATGCCTATGCCTTGTAGTCTGCTGCCAACTTTTTCTTCTATCGCCTCCAGAGTTTGGGGTTTCACGTTGAGGTCTTTGGTCCATCTGGAGTTGACCTTTGTACAAGGTGAGAGGTAGGGGTTTAATTTTATTCTTCTACAAGTGGTGACCCAGTTTTGCCAACACCACTTGCTGAAGATGCTGTCTTTCCTCCATTGTGTCTTCTTGGCCCCCTTGTAAAATGTGAGGTGCCTGAAATTGTATGTGCTCAGGTTTGGATCTTCGGTTTTGTTCCATTGGTCAACAGGTCTGTTTTTGTGCCAGTACCAAGATGTTTTTATGACTATAACCCTGTAGTATAGTTTGAAGTCTGGTATAGAGATTCCCCCATGTATTGCTCTCTTCACTCAGGATTGCTTTGGCTATTCGGGGTCTTTTGTTTTTTTCCAAATGAAATTAAGGACTTTTTTTTCAAAGCCTGTGGATTCACCCTGATAGCTGGGATTAAAGGTGGGCCTGTTAAATCCTTGTCTGGTGTGGCTGTCGGGGTGGAGTCGCCTTTGTAGCTGGTATTAAAAGTGGGCCTGTTGCCACTGTGAGACGCAGGGACTTGCCAGGACCACCTGAAGCACAGAGTGGGCTAAGTCAGGCATATACCCCGCCCCCCAGCCAACTGGAATTGCTGAGAGAGTGTCCAAGTGGATTTTTTGGAGAACCTTCAGAACAGAAAGGGAAGAGTGAATTAGACTTCCAATATATAAACAAAATCGAAAGCCTGAAACCAAGACAAGTCAACACTCCATAAGCAAGGAGAAAAAGAGGCATCTGAAGGAGGCAAGCAAAGCAAGCCTTCAACACAGTCAAAAGGCATTTGCGATTCTCATCAGAATATAGGCAGAAAAATGGAAACCCACATGCCAGGGAAACAATGAAGGGACAACATGGGAAAGGTGCAGGATAATTCCATACCAAGCTCTACCAACCCGATAGGAGATTGCTACAGTGGGATCCCCCTGGGGGTGACCCAAGAAACAGATCTTAGAGGAACAACTGCAGACCTATTCAGAGAAATTAAAGAATATAAAGAACAAGTAAGAGAACTAAGGAGAGAGAATGAAAAACTCAAGAAGGACCTAGAGGGAGACAATGACAAACTTAGGAAATAACTATAGGGAGAGAATGACAAACTCCAGAAGGAACTAGAGGGGGAAAATGACAAACTCCAGAAGGAAGTGGAAACACTGAAAAAGGAAGCAAACCAGTGAAGTAAGGAGCACCAAGAAGAGATTGAGAAGCTCCCATAGGAAGTGGAAATACTAAAGAAATCACAGGATGAAATGAAAAAGGAAATAGAACACCCATCCAATCAAGAGGAAAGTAATGGAAAAAGCCTGAGAAATAGAACGGAGAACAAAAAATATCAGACCTGGAAGATAATACAGAGCAACTAAAAAGCTCAAATAAAGATTATGAAAAATTTAAAAATACACATTTTTCTTAATAATGACATTTTATTTTAAATTTTATTTATTACTTTTTTATTTTTTTAAATTTTATTTATTTATGCATATAAATGTACTGTCTGCATGCAGGTCTGTGCACCCATGTCGTGCAACGCCGTAGAGGTCAGAAGAGGATGTCGGATTCCCCTGGAACTGGAGTTCTCCTGGAATTGGAGTTACAGATGGTTGTCAGCTGCCATGTGGGTGCTGGGGATTGAACCTGGGTCCTCTGCAAGAGCAGTCGGTGCTCTTAACCACTAGGCCATCTCTCCTGCCCCAGTTTTATTTATTACTTTTCAAAAGAAATTTCTCTTTTGTGGTGGATCAGAACAAATGCAGAGAATTCTGTATCTTACAGGACAACTTGGGCAATTCTGTTTCTATACAAGCCATTCTGTTACCAGAAACCAGGCCAATTCATCACTTAAGTACTGGGAAACACAAAATATAACACATATTATCTATGCTAATCAGTGACAGACATAAATATATCCTCATAATTGTGGACATGAGCTCATTTAAGCATTTCCAAGCACGTGAGGAGCATGTGAAGTTGCAAATATGTATTTAACCCAACTCAGTGTTTTGTAACTGACCATGCCAAGGCTATTCATTTCTCTTTTATTTTTGTTTCTCCTTTTAAAATTTTTATTGTTATTATACTTTTCCATACATTATACATCATTTCTCATTTCAATTTAGAGTCATTTCCCTTTCAATGCCCCCCCCCACCTGAGTTCATGCACTCTGCCATGCATGTCTTGCATCTTTTTCTGAGTCTTTCCTGAGGTGTTTTATTTATTTATTTTTTTCCAAAGCAGAGGCTTTTTGTTTTGGGGAATACTTTACTGTTTCAGTCTTTTTTTCCAATTCTTTTGCTGTTCTCTCCAACTTGTATTGCATATATATATATATATATATACCTTTATTTGTTTATTTTTTTATTTTTTTTTTTTTTTTTTTTTTTTTTTTTTTTCCTTTTTCCTTTTTTTATTATGTTCGTGCTTTTTCACTCTTTGTGTCTGTCTGTGGTGCCATGCGGGCTGTTCCTTGCCCCCGTGTTCCCTGCCTTGGCCTGCTGGCGTTCGGCCCGTTTTGTATTTCGTTGCCTCTGGGGTGCTCGGTTCTCCCCGTTCGCTGCCCCGCGCCGCCCCGTGCGCGTCTTTCCTTTTTCCTTTCTTTCCCTTGTCTTGCGCTTTTGTGCATGTCTCATACACCTTCCTGCTCATTTGGCTCGCATTCCTGTCCATGCTGACCCTCCCCCCCACACCGAGCTCATGCAATATTCTGCCATATGAGTAGGTCCCTGTTTTGCAACCTTTTTTTCTTAAACCTTCGTTATTAACTTTGCTTCAACTTTACTTTTTGTTTCTCTTTTTTCATTTTTCTTTTTTTTTGTGTTCTGTTCTTTTAATTTTTATATTAACGCCAAAATTGCATTTATAAACGTCCACGCATATACAAACCCAACAGAGTAATATAAGGATTGGTTTTCAGATCCACAATGAGGATGCCATGCATCATTTGCATTTCTGGGACTGGTGTTACTTGCAATTTAGCATAACAGCCTTCCAAGTCCAATTGTTGACCCTTGCAAAATTTCATAATGTTGATCTTTCTTTACTGCGCATAAGTATGTGTAGATGTTCCACATGTTCAGTATCCCTTCGCAGTTGAGGGACACTTGGGGTGGTTCCAGATCTTCATTATTGTGAAAAAGTGTGAATACAACAAAGACTGTGCAAATCATCTCGCAATGGAACGAGTTCTTGGTGGGGCAATATCCAAAGAAGTGGTAGAGACTGGCTCAGGTGGTAAGTTCATTTGAGTCTTGTTAAGAGTTTTTCACAGTGCTTTCCATCAGGTGTTGTACAAGGTTTCATTCCCACTAGCAGTGAATGAGTAGTCACCCTTTCCCTAAACCTCTTCAGCAGTTTGAATATCATTTGGTTTTCCTTTGATCATACCATCTTACAGGAATAGAGACCGAAAAATCTTAAGTGGTGTTTATTTGCATTTCCTTAATTTTTTTTTTTGATGTTCTATTTATTCTATTTATTTTATTTATTTTAATGTAATATAATATATATAGATATAATATATATATATTACATGATATTATGTACAAATCGAAATAACGTACGTTCACCTGGCCCACCCCACACCACCAGACTCACCATTTTCAGTCAGTTCTTTGATGGCATCTTTCTGTTGTTTTTTTCTTTTCCAATATGACTAATACCCAACAAGAAATATTTACCATGGGTTGGGTGGCTTGCAATACACAGATGAGGGATAACCAATTCATCAATTGTTTTCTGGGAACTGGTGTTTACTTCACTAAATAATTCTTCTAGTTCCCGACCATTTTCCTGCATTTATGTGAATGTTGTCTTTTTTTTTAACTGCTGCATAAACTCCCATGTGTAGTTTACCACAAATTTTCGCTATCCCACGTTCCTCAGTTGAGGGGCATTTGGGTTGGTTCGCAGTTTTACTATTGTGAACATAGCTGCAATAATAGAGCTGTGCATGTATCTCTGTGGTAAGATGAGTCCGTCCAGGAGTGGTATGACTGGGTCAGGTGGTAAGCTCATTTAGATTCTTTAAGGTTTACTACACTGCTTTCCATAGTGGCTGTAATAAGTTTCATTCCCACCAACGCAATGGATAAATGTTCCCTTTCCCAACAACCGTCTCAGCACTTGGTCATTTGTTTTTTTTCTTGACCAGCCAGTCTTATTGGAGAAGAGAGATATCTTAAAGTGGTTTTTAGATTTGCATTTCCCTTAATTATTAGTGACGCTGAAGCAAGTTTTTTAAATGTTTCTCAGCCATCTCTAACCGTCACTGTGCAGTATCTATAGCTCTTTCTCCATTTTTGAGTGATTCATTTGTTTTCTTTTATTCTTGTTGTTTTTTTTTGAGTGATATTATATATCTGGAAATTCAACGCTTTGTCAGATGTATCTGAGGTGGGAAAAGTTTCCCCCCACTCTGTGGGTTTTTCTCTTCACTGTCCTTTATTGTTTTCTTTTGATTTGGGTACGAGCTTTTGGAGTTTAATAGGTCCCATTTGTCAATTGTTGATCTTAATTTTGTGCAGCTGCTGTTGATTTAGGAATCTTTTCCTAGCCTATGTCCCTTGTAGTCTTGCTGCAACTTTTTCTTCTATCGCCTCTCTAGAGTTTGGGTTTCACGTTGAGGTCTTTGGTCCATCTGGATTACCTTTGTACAAGGTGAAGGTGGGGTTTTAATTTTAATCTTCTACAAAGTGGGGTGAACCCAGTTTTGCCAACACCACTTGCTAAGAGCTGTCTTTCCTCCATTGTGTCTTCTTGGCCCCCTTGTAAAATGTGAGTTGCCTGAAATTGTATGTGCTCAGGTTTGGATCTGCGTTTTGTTCCATTGGTAAACAGGTCTGTTTTTGTGCCAGTACCAAGATGTTTTTATGACTATAACCCTGTAGTAATAGTTGTAGAAGTATCTGGTATAGAGATTCCCCATGTATTGCTCTTCTCACTCAGGATTGCTTGGCTATTCGGGGTCTTTTGTTTTTTTTTCCCAAATGAAATTAAGGACTTTTTTTTCAAAGCCCTGTGGATTCACCCCTGATAGCTGGGATTAAAAGGGGCCTGTTAAATCCTTGTCTGGTGTGGCTGTCGGGAGTGGAGTCGCCTTTGTAGCTGGTATAAAAGTGGGCCTGTTGCCACTGTGAGAACGCAGGGACTCTGCCAGACACCTGAAGCACAGAGTGGGCACTAAGTCAGCAATACACCCGCCCCCCAGCCAACTGGAATTCTGAGAGATAGTGTCCAAAGTGGATTTTTTTGGAGAACCTTCAGAACAGAAAGGGAAGAGTGGAAGTTAGAGTTCCAGATATAATACAAAATCGAAAAGCCCTGAAACCAAGACAGGCTCAACACTCATAAGCAAGGAGAAAAAGAGCATCTGAAGGAGGCAAGCAAACAAGCCTTCAACACAGTCAAAAGCATCTTGTCGATTCTCACAAAGAATATAGGCAGAAAATGGAAACCCACATGCCAGGAACAATGAGGGACAACAGGGAATGCAAGATAATTCCATACCAAGCTCTACACCCGATAGGAGATTGCTACGTGGGATACCCCCTGGGGGTGCCCAAGAAACCGATCTTTAGAGGAACAACTCGCAGCCTATCAGAGAAATAAAGAATTAAGAAGTAAGAGAACTAAGGAGAGAGAAGGATGAAACTCAAGAAGGACCTAGAGGGAAAAAATGACAAACTTAGGAAATAACTATAGGGAGAGAAGTGACAAAACTTCCAGAAAGAACTAAGAGGGGGAAAAATGACAAACCACAAAGGAAGTGGGAAACACTGAAAAAGGAAGCAAACAGTGAAAGTAATAGGAGCACCAAGAAGAATGAGAACTCCAAAGGAAGTGGAAATACTAAAGAAATCACAGGATGAAATGAAAAAGGAAATAGAACACCCATCCAATCAAGAGAAAGTAATGGAAAAAGCCACTAAAAATAGAGACGGAAGAGACAAAATATCAGACCTGGAAGAATAATAAGAAGCAACTAAAAAGCTCAATATAAGAGAATTTATGAAAAAATTTAAAAATACCATTTTTCTTAATATGACATTTTATTTTTAAATTTTATTTAATTACTTTTTTAAATTTTTTTTTAAATTTATTTATTTATGCATATAAATGTACTGTCTGCATGCAGGTTCTTGTGCACCCATGTCGTGCAACGCCTAGAGGTCAGAAGAGGAGTGTCGGATTCCCCTGGAACTGGAGTTCTCCTGGAATGGAGTTACAGATGAGTTGTCCAAGCTGCCATGTGGGTGCTGGGGGATTGGTAATCCTGGGTCCGTCGCAAGAGCAGTCGGTGCTCTTAACCACTAGGCCATCTCTCCAAGCCCCCAGTTTATTTTATTTCTTTTCACAGCAATTTCTCTTTTGTGGTGGATCAGAACAAATGCAGAGAATTCTGTATCTTACAGGACAACTTGGGCAATTCTGTTTCTATACAAGCCATTCTGTTACCAGAAACCAGGCCAATTCATCACTTAAGTACTGGGAAACACAAAATATAACACATATTATCTATGCTAATCAGTGACAGACATAAATATATCCTCATAATTGTGGACATGAGCTCATTTAAGCATTTCCAAGCACGTGAGGAGCATGTGAAGTTGCAAATATGTATTTAACCCAACTCAGTGTTTTTGTACTGACCATGCAAGGCTATTCATTTCATCTTTATTTTTTGTTTCTCCTTTTAAATTTGTATTGTTAGTTATACTTTTCCATACATATACATCATTTCTCATTTCAATTTAGAGTCATTTCCCTTTCAATGCCCCCCCACACCGTGAGTTCTGCACGCTGCCATGCATGTCTTTCAACTTTTTTCTGAGTCTTTCCGTGGTGTTGTTTATTTATTTTATTTTTTTTCAAAAATAGCAGAGGCTTTTTGTTTTGGGGAATACTTTTACGTTTCGTCTTTTTTTCCCAAATTCTTTCTGTTGTGTCTCTCCAACTAGTATTGCATATATATAATATATATATATATATACACACACACATACACATACTAAATAATAACATACATACATACATACATACATACATACATACATACCATATCACATGATTGGGAGGTTTTTTTTTTTGGCTAAAAATGTCATGTTTTCCTTAAGGCAGGTGTCTTGATAGGTTCTTCTTGGCAAACTCCAGAACAACCATTCATCTTGCCTTTGTGCATCCATCACTGGGGTCCTTCCCACCCTGGTCATCCCAAATGGTCAGCTAAGCGTTGTATCCGGCCTTGATACTTTTGTACTGGCCTCCATGTTACAGTCTGGGTAGTCAACAATGGAAGCATATTCTAAGAGGCTGAAGTCCCAGTAGGCTGCTCAGTTTACAAGTTGGAATTCTCAGTAGTCCTCATTCTGGCATTGAAGATTTGGAGGATCTTTAGAGAGACATGAGTTTCCAGTCCATATCAGGAGGGTCAAAAGCCTGTGTTTCACTGGGCATGCATCTGTAATCCCAGCTGTGGGAGGCTGAGGCAGGTGGATCTCTGTGAGTTCGAGACCGCTTCAGGTCTTACATACTCCATTCTTGCTTGGTTTAACTACAGGAACCCTAGTCCTCAAAAAAAAAAAAGAATTGAAAATAGGCAAAACAACAGTGTTCTCTCTCTTTTTTTTTCTTTTGTCTTTTTACTAGATCTCAAGTTTTATATTTGAAGTAACAGTTTCTCAGGCCGTACTGATTATTTACTTCTGGTTTTACTTCTTTTGGATGCTAAAGGCCAACGAGTTTAGCCCAGATTACCAAGGTTTTTTGTTTTTTCTCAAAGATCAGTTGAGGAGTCTTGTCCCTCAGGGGTCATCTTTTTTTTTTTTTGGGGGGGGGGGGGCACGGGGTTGGGAGCCCCTGGATTCTTTCAGCTTGTTATTTACAGGTTCCATCCACTCAAGGACAAAATCAAGTCTTGCTAGACCAGGCTTCCCTTTTTGAAGCATGAGTAGACTTTCCTCTTTATAGACTGGAGTATAAAAGAATGCTTTAAGGAAAATAACCACCACCTGTTGTTCACCAGAGGCAGAATGCAAAATAAAAATAGAACTCTCATATGCATTATTAACAAGAAGCCAGAGTGACCGTGCTATTGCAGTTAAATAAGCTGAGCATGAGTGAGAGGGACATCAGGCTTCAGCACCTAGCAATCTTGGTGTTGGTGATCAGAGAGTGAATTAAAAATATGATTCTACATCAATATTAAAAAGAAAGAAAAGAAAAGCCCAGGCGATGGTTGGCGCACGCCTTTAATCCTAGCACTTGGGGAGCAGAGGCGAGGTGGGATCTTTGTGAGTTTCAAGGTCAGCCTGGTCTTACAGAGTGAGTTCCCAGGAACAGCTGGGACACAGGGAGAACCCGTGTCTCGAAAAGACNCCTTTATTTGTTTATTTTTTTATTTTTTTTTTTTTTTTTTTTTTTTTTTTTTTTCCTTTTTCCTTTTTTTATTATGTTCGTGCTTTTTCACTCTTTGTGTCTGTCTGTGGTGCCATGCGGGCTGTTCCTTGCCCCCGTGTTCCCTGCCTTGGCCTGCTGGCGTTCGGCCCGTTTTGTATTTCGTTGCCTCTGGGGTGCTCGGTTCTCCCCGTTCGCTGCCCCGCGCCGCCCCGTGCGCGTCTTTCCTTTTTCCTTTCTTTCCCTTGTCTTGCGCTTTTGTGCATGTCTCATACGAACCGTTTCCTGCATCAAATTTGGCTCGCATTCCCTGTCCTGCTGCCCTACCCCCAGCACCAGAAGCTCATAGAATATCGCCATAATAGTTATGTCCCTGTTTTGCACCTTTTTTTTTCTTAAACCTTCTTAAACTTTCATTCAAGGGTTTACTGTTTTGTTGTCTACCTTTGAACAATCTTTTTCTTGTTGCTGTTCTGTTCCTTTTAATTTTATATTACCTCCAAAATATGCATTTATAAACCCACGCATATACAAACACAGAGTATATAAGGATTTGGTTTCAAGGATCCACAATGAGGGATGCCATGCATCATTTGCTTTTCTGGGACTGTGTGTTACTACTCATTTAGCATAACAGCCTCCAAGTGTCCATCTGTTACCTGCAAATTTCATAATGTTATCTTTCTTTACTGCGCATAGAGTATGTGTAGATGTGTCCACATTTCATTATCCTCTCGTCAGTTGAGGGACACTTGGGTTGGTTCCAGATCTTCATATTGTGAAAAGAGGTGCAATAAACAAGACTGTGCAGTATCTCTGCAATAGGACGAGTCTTGGGGGGCAATACCCAAAGAATGGTAAGACTGGCTCAGGGGGTAAGGTTCATTTTGAGTCTTAAGAGTTGTTTTCACAGTGCTTTCCATCAGGTGGTACAAGTTCATTCCCACTAGCAGTGAATGAGTATTCCCCTTTCCTACAACCTCTTCAGCATTTGATATCATTTTGTTTTCCTTTGATCATACCAGTCTTACAGGAATAAGACCGAAATCTCAAAGTGGTGTTTAATTTGCATTTCCTTAATTGTTAGCAATGTTGAACATATTTTTCTTATTTATTTTATTTATTTAAATGTAATATAATATATATAAATATAATATATATATATTACATGATTATTTGACAAATCGGAATATAACGTACGTTCACCTGCCAACCCCACACCACCAGACTTCACCATTTTCAGTCAGTTCTTTGATGCAGTCTTTCTGTTGTTGTTGTTGTCTTTTTCCAATATGCATAATCCCAACAAGAAATATTTACCACTGGGTTGTGGTGTTGCCATACACAGATGAGGATAACCATTCATCATTTGTTTTCCTGGGACTGGTGTTACTTCACTAACATAATATCTTCTAGTTCCGTCCATTTTCCTGCAATTCATATGTGTGTTGTCTTTTTTTTTTACTGCTGCATAGAACTCCATGGTGTAGATGTACCACAAATTTTCTCTATCCACTCCTCAGTTGAGGGGCATTTGGGTTGGTTCCAGCTTTTTACTATTGTGAACATAGCTGCAATAAATAGAGCTGTGCATGTATCTCTGTGGTAAGATGAGTCTTGTCCAGGAGTGGTATGACTGGGTCAGTGGTAAGCTCATTTAGATCTTTTCAAGGGTTTACTACACTGCTTTCCATAGTGGCTGTAATAAGTTTTACATTCCACCAACAGCAATGGATAAATGTTCCCCTTTCCCACAACCCTCCAGCACTTGGGATCATGTTGTTTTCTTGATCCTAGCCAGTCTTATTGGAGTAAAGTGATATCTTAAAGTGGTTTTAATTTGCATTTCCTTAATTATTAGTGACGCTGAACAGTTTTTAAGATGTTTCTCAGCCATCTCTAATTCCTCACTGTGCAGTATCTATTCAGCTCTTTGCTCCATTTTTGAGTGATTCATTTGTTTTCTTTATTCTTGTTTTTTTTTTGAGTAGTTTATATACTCTGGAAATCAATGCTTTGTCAGATGTATCTGAGGTGGGAAAGTTTCCTCCCCACTCTGTGGGTTTTCTCTTCACTTCCTTTTATTGTTTCTTTTGATGTACAGAAGCTTTTGGGAGTTTAATGAGGTCCCATTTGTCAATTGTTGATCTTAATTTTGTGCAGCTGCTGTTTGATTTAGGAATCCTTTTCCTAAGCCTATGTCCTTGTAGTTGCTGCCAACTTTTTCTTCTATCGCCTCCAGAGTTTGGGTTTCACGTTTAGGTCTTTGGTCCATCTGGAGTTAACCTTTGTACAAGGTGAGAGGTAGGGGTTTTAATTTTATTCTTCTACAAGTGGTGAACCCAGTTTTGCCAACACCACTTGCTGAAGATGCTGTCTTTCCTCCATTGTGTCTTCTTGGCCCCCTTGTAATATGAGTTGCCTGAAATTGTATGTGCTCAGGTTTGGATCTGTCGGTTTTGTTCCATTGGTCAACAGGTCTGTTTTTGTGCCAGTACCAAGATGTTTTTATGACTATAACCCTGTAGTATAGTGTTGAAGTACTGGTATAGAGATTCCCCATGTATTGCTCTCTTCACTCAGGATTGCTTGGCTATTCGGGTCTTTTGTTTTTTTTTTCCAAATGAAATTAAGGACTTTTTTTCAAAGCCTGTGGATTCACCCTGATAGCTGGGATTAAAAGGGGGCCTGTTAAATCCTTGTCTGGTGTGGCTGTCGGGGTGGAGTCGCCTTTGGTAGCTGGTATAAAAGTGGGCCTGTTGCCACTGGTGAGACGCAGGGACTTGCCAGGACACCTGAAGCACAGAGTGGGCCTAAGTCAGGCATTACCCCCGCCCCCCAGCCACCTGGAATTTCTGAGAGAAGTGTCCAAGTGGATTTTTTGGAAGAACCTTCAGAACAGAAAGGGAAGAGTGAATTAGACTCCATATATAAACAAAATCGAAAGCCTGAAACCAAGACAAGTCAACACTCATAAGCAAGGAGAAAAAGATGGCATCTGAAGGAGGCAAGCAAAGCAAGCCTTCAACACAGTCAAAAGCATTTGCGATTCTCATCAGAATATAGGCAGAAAATGGAAACCCACATGCCATGAAACAATGAAGGGACAACATGGTGCAAGATAATTCCATACCAAGCTCTACCACCCGATAGAGATGGCTACGTGGGATCCCCCGGGGGTGACCCAAGAAACAGATCTTAAGGAACAACTTGCAGACCTATCAGAGAAATAAGAAGAATGAAGAAGTAAGAGAACTAAGGAGAGAGAAATGAAAGCTCAAGAAGGACCTAGAGGGACAATGACAAACTTAGGAAATAACTATAGGGAGAGAATGACAAACTCCAGAAGGAACTAGAGGGGGAAAATGACAAACCACAGAAGGAAGGGGAAACACTGAAAAAGGAAGCAAACCAGTGAAGTAAGGAGCACCAAGAAGAGTTGAGAAGCTCCAAAGGAAGTGGAAATACTAAAGAAATCACAGGATGAAATGAAAAAGGAAATAGAACACCCATCCAATCAAGAGAAAGTAATGGAAAAAGCCAGAAAAATAGAGGAGGAAGCAGAACAAAAATATCAGACCTGGAAGAATAATAAGAGCAACTAAAAAGCTCAAATAAAGATTATGAAAAAATTTAAAAATACCATTTTTTATATGACATTTTATTTTTAAATTTTTATTTATTACTTTTTTATTTTTTTAAATTTATTTATTTATGCATATAATGTACTGTCTGCATGCAGGTTCTTGTGCACCCATGTCGTGCACGCCGTAGAGGTCAGAAGAGGAGTGTCGATTCCCCTGGAACTGGAGTTCTCCTGGAATGGAGTTACAGATGGTTGTCAGCTGCCATGTGGGTGCTGGGGATTGAACCTGGTCCATGCAAGAGCAGTCGGTGCTCTTAACCACTAGTCCATCTCTCCACCCCCAGTTTTTTTATTACTTTTCAAAAGAATTTCTCTTTTGTGGTGGATCAGAACAAATGCAGAGAATTCTGTATCTTACAGGACAACTTGGGCAATTCTGTTTCTATACAAGCCATTCTGTTACCAGAAACCAGGCCAATTCATCACTTAAGTACTGGAAACACAAAATATAACACATATTATCTATGCTAATCAGTGACAGACATAAATATATCCTCATAATTGTGGACATGAGCTCATTTAAGCATTTCCAAGCACGTGAGGAGCATGTGAAGTTGCAAATATGTATTTAACCCAACTCAGTGTTTTGTAACTGACCATGCCAAGGCTATCATTTCTCTTTATTTTTGTTTCTCCTTTTTAAAATTTTATTGTTATTATACTTTTCCATACTAATACACATTTCTCATTTCAATTTAGAGTCATTTCCCTTTCAATGCCCCCCCCACACTGAGTTCATGCACCTGCCATGCATGTCTTGCACTTTTTCTGAGTCTTTCCGGGTGTTTTTATTTATTATTTTTTCCAAAGCAGAGGCTTTTTGTTTTGGGGAATACTTTACGTTTCAGTCTTTTTTTCCAATTCTTTTTGTTTGTCTCTCCAACTTGTATTGCATTATATATATATATATATATATACACACCACACACACTACACATACTAAATAAAACATACATACAATACATACATACATACATACATACATACCATATCACCTGAATTGGGAGGTTTTTTTTTGGCTAAAAGAATGTCATGATTTTCCTTAAGCGAGGTGCTTTAGAGTTCTTCCTTGGCAATCCTCAACAACCATCTAGATCTTGCCATTTTGACTCCAACTGGGGTCCTTCCCCACCTGGTCACTCCAAATGGGAGTCTAGTAAGACTTGTATCGCTCTTGATACTTTCTGTACTGGCCTCCATGTTACAGTCTGGGTAGTTCAACAATGGAACCGTACTACTCTGAATGAGGCTGAGTCCCCAGTAGGCTGCTCAGTCTAGCAAGCTTGGATATCTCAGAGTCCTCATCTTGGCATGAAGATTTGGAGGATCTCTTAGAGAGACATGAGGTTTCAGTCCCATATCAGAGGGTCAAAAGCCTGTGTTTCACTGGCAGTGCATCTTGTAATCCAGTGTGGGAGGCTGAGGCGGTGATCCTGTGAAGTTCGAGACCGCTTCAGGTCTTACATACTCCATTCTTGCTTGTTTAACTACAGGAGACCCTATCTCAAAAAAAAAAAAGAATTGAAAATAGGCAAAACACTAGATGTTCCTCTCTCTTTTTTTTTCTTTTGTCTTTTACTAAGATCTCAAGTTATATATTGAAGTAACAGTTTCTCAGGCCTACTGATTATTTACTTCTGGTTTTACTTCTTTTGGATGCTATAAGGCCACACAGGTTAGCCCAGATTACCAAGGTTTTTGTTTTTCTCAAAGAATCAGTTGAGGATGCTTGTCCTCAGGGTCATCGTTTTTTTTTTTTTGGGGGGGGGGGGGCACGGGGTGGGAGCCCCTGGATTCTTTCAGCTTGTTATTTACAGTTGCCATCCACTCAAGGACAAAAATCCAAGTCTTGCTAGACCAGGCATTCCTTTTCTGAAAGCATGGAGTAGACTTTCCTCTTTATAGACTGGAGTATAAAAAATGCTTTAGGGAAAATAACACCACCTGTTGTTCACCAGAGGCAGAATGCAAAATAAAAATAGAACTGCTCATATGCAGTTATTAACAAGAAGCCAGAGTGACCGTGCTATTGCAGTTAAATAAGCTGAGCATGAGTGAGAGGGACATCAGGCTTCAGCACCTAGCAATCTTGGTGTTGGTGATCAGAGAGTGAATTAAAAATATATGTCATCAAATTAAAAGAAAAGAAAAGAAAAGCCCAGGCCGTTGGTGGCGCCACGCCTTTAATCCTAGCACTTGGGGAGCAGAGGCAGGTGGGATCTTGTGTGAGTTCATAGGTCAGCCTGGTCTACAGAGTGAGTTCCAGGACAGCTGGGACACGGGAGAACCCTGTCTCGAAAAGACCAAAAAAAAAAAAAAAAAAAATGAGTGATGCTCTTTTTACACGAGTAAAAGCCTGGCTAAAAAATACTACAAAAAAAAAAAAAAAAAGCACAAGTTGTTTTCAGATCAATGAGGAATGTAGATTTAAGTTGCTCATTTGCCTACAACTAGGTACTTGATGCTAAGCATCCACAGATGAAGGAATCCTATTGACGTTTGTTTTTTCGGGGACTGTGTTGCTGCACCTAAAAAATATCTTCTAGTTCCATAACATTTACCTGCAAATTCAAAGGCTACTCATTTCACAAACACTGATGCAAAGACCTTAACTAATGGCAATCATGTGCAAAAGTACTTCCCCTTACCTCACAAACTTACTTGGGGGAGATTAACTGCTTTAACAGGTGCCTAGTAGCCAGCTGTGTTGGCAGAGGCCTTTAAAACCAGGACATTGGAGGTAAAGGTAGGTGAGCATGTGTCCTCAAACCATAAGGCTTTTGCCTCTATCATTGTTCACATGCTGAAACTGGATAAAATGCACTCTTGTTGAAGACATCTCATTTTCTGGTTGAGGGCACGGAGAATTCAGGCTAGCATAAGCGGGAAGATTCCTCCACACTGGTTGGCTTGTATGGTGCCAGGTATGATACAGATTGGTAGGGGAGAACTGTCACTGTCTTTCTGAGCAATAAAACCCTGTGTGTTCCAGCACTATTGGGAGAGACAGAATATGCCCTCTGGTACAACAGTGGCACAACTACTGTTTGAGTACAAACAAACAGCTTTCATATTAGATTTAACAGTGCACTCCACAGTAGAAAATTTTGTCTTGATATTAAAACCAGGGAATAAAATTTTTGGACACATTATTGGTCACACTCCCCAATAGAAAGCTCTTATTTTCATAGGTGGATTTGATGTGTCTGTCAAATTCTTTTTCAACATTTCAGTTCACACCAAAATATCATTGCTACTGTCACCTACAATCCACCATGGAAGGAAACTGCTAATGCTTTTTTTCTATAATTTTCATAGTTTCAGTTTCACATCGATTTTTTGATACATGTGGAGTTGACTCTTTGTTACAGTCGGAAGAAATAAGGGTTTTAAAAAAGGTTTTTTTAATTTTAAATCTACAAATGGTGATCCAGTTTTGCCAGACCAGTTGTGAGAAGAATATTGCTTTCTTCCACTGAGTCTTCTTGGTCCCCTTTGTGAAATATGAGGTAGCTGAATTGATGAGATCAAGTTGTGGATTCCTCAATTTTGTTTCATTGATTTACAGGTCGTTTTTTGTCAATACCAGGCTGTTTTATGACTAATAGCCCTGCTGAGGCCAGCTTTCAGCACCCCCCCTTTTTTTTTTCTGCAAATGCGTTCTTTTTTGGGGGGGTGCTTTTTGAGATAGGATGTCTCCCTGTAAACCCCCAGCTGTCTTGGAAACTGTGCTCTGTAGACAAGGCCGGCCTTGAACTCACAAAGATCCACCTGCCTTTTTTTTTTTTCCTCCCTGTATTAAGGTGTGTGCCACCAGCTGGGCTGGAAAGACTTTTATTTTATTTTTTTTTGGTATTTATTGAGACAGAGTCTCCCTGTAGCCCCAAGCTGTCCTGGAACATTACTCTGTAGATCAGGCTGCCTGCAAATTCTTTTCTATGTGCTTTTGCATAACTCTGCTCTTTTCAAACACTTAATGTGATTTAGAGGAGTTAGAAGCAATATTCCTTAAGGGCCATTCACCCTAAGTCAGGGTTAGAAATATTTTGTTTTTTTTCCATAAATCAATTTTGTTTCTCAAATTGCTTGAATTTGGTGGTAATTGCCTCTAAGTAGCAACTTGTTATTTCCTTCATTAAGAATCTTTGAATTGCTTAAGTAGCAATCAGAAGTGAACAGACATAGGGAGGGTGAATTCCCACATGCACTGATGGAACATCAATCGGTATGTTTAAAATCAGCAGCAATTTGGGATAGATACTGTTCAGCTCTGTTATGGATACTCTGAGGGCAACATGACAGTGAACTTTCCTAAACTTCAGTTTTGACCTTAATTTTTTTAATTAAAATACATTTTAGTGATATTTGTGTATTTCATATATAACTTTCAAATGCTGCATTGGTGCTAGCCATCCACAATTGAAGGAAACCATTCATCAATTTGTTTGTCTGGACTGTGTTACTTCAGTTAGCCTAATAATAGCTTCTAGTCCATCCATTTACCTGAAAAGTTCCATGATGTTATCTTTCTTTATCTCTGCATAGAACTCCATTTTGTCTGGACAGTATCACATTTTTGTCAGCTACTCATCTGTTGAAGAGCATTTGGGTTGGGTCCAGCTTTCACTATTGTGAAGAAAGCTGCAATAACAAGAGTGCGCACGTATCTCTTGTGGTATGTATCTCACAGAGTATAAGTATTCAGAATAATAAACTACTGCAAAGAACAAAGAAGAGAACAAAATGACTCATTAAAAGATGGAGTAAAGAGCTGACAGAGAATTTCACCAAGTGAGGAATATAAGAAATGTTCAATATGTTTAATATTAAGGAAAAGCAAATCAAACCACTCTAAGAATCAATCTCACTCCGAATAATAGCGCTGAGAAGTTTGATATATTTCCTGAGAAGCATCTCAATTAAAAATGAGCTGTGCATTTGCATAATTGTTCCTCCAGGAGTAAATCCGAGATGCACATTTTAAACTAGTAATTTCTGAATTTCTTCTATGATGGAAAAATGGAGAGGTCTCCATTTATTTTGTCCCTATAGAAGATTTTCTAATAAACCCATATGAAATTTGTTAAACTTCTATTAATTAAGAGATTCTATGATCAACCCAATTAAAAATATTTAAGACAAAATGAGAATATGGATAAAAATGACAAAACATCTGGATAAATTACATTTAGAAGATGATGAATGTAAGATATATATATTAATAAGAGGAAAACATATGTTTCTATGTTCTGAGCTGCTTATTTTACATATCAAGGTTTACTTGTGGAAAAGGTTTTAGTAATGAAAAGGGTGTGCATAAAAAGAAACCAGCATAACCCTCCCATCAAGCCTCTATGTTAATCAAAATAAAAAATTAATTTTCCTTCTTTTGATGCAAATTTTGATTCTCTTCAGAGGTTTAAATTTGTTTGGGTTGTAGAAGTCTTGGTATCTTTGGTTAGGTTGGTTCCAGGTATCTTATTTTTTTGAGGCTATTGGTGAGTGGAAAGTGCTTCTTGTATATGTCGTCTTCTCCACTTGTTTATGGTGGTGGTAAAGAAAAGGGTATGATTTTTCTAGGTTTAATTTTTTTTTTTGCTGACTTTATTTTGATCTTTTATTTTTTTTTTTTTTTGTGGATTTGTTTTTCTAGCACCCTTAGGGAAACATCATTTCATCTCATAAATGGATAGCTTAATTTTGTTCTTTTTGATTAGTACCTCCTTTAATTTCCTTCTCTTGTCTTATTGCCCTAACAAGTGTTTCAAGACTATGTTAAGAGACTGGTGATAGGAGGCAGGCCTTGCTAGTTCCCGCTTTTAAGGGAATGGTTCCAATTTTTTCCTCCATTTAGGATGATTTTGTTAGTAGTGGGTTTGCTATATATAAATGGCTTTGTCTCATGTTGGGAAAGGTTCCTTTCAGATGGAAAGACCACCCATGGCTCATGGATTGGGAAAATAACTATAGTAAAAATGGTCAATCTTTTACCAAATTGATATACAGATTTACGTACACCAATCAAAATCCCTATGAGCTCTTCAGAGACTTGGTAAAAATCCTTAAAATTCATATGGAAAAACAAAAGACCTCGAATAGCCAAGAACAAACCCTGAGTGAAATGACAATACTAGAGGGGTGTCCCTAAACCAGACTTCAAACTATATTACAGGGCCATAGTCATATAAAAGACATGCAGCTGGTACTGGCGCAAACAGAGCTGTTGACCAATGACAAATTGTAAGATCCAAACTTGAGCTCATACAATTTCAGCAACCTATATGTTGACAAAGGGCAAAAAACCCTCTGTGGTAGAAGGATAGCATCTTCAAGGCAAATTGGTGTGGCAAAATTGGATCACGTCATTGTAGAAAGAACAAAATTAAACCCTACCTCTCACCTGACAAGAAATCAAATCTAAAGTAGATCAACAGATTCAAGTGAAACCCAAAACCCCTGAGGTGGATAGAAGAAAAAAGTTGGCAACAACCTACAAGACAGGTGTATGGAAAAGACGTTCCTAAATCAGACAGCAGCTGTCACAGGACAAGTAATGTCGACACAATTGACAAATGGGACCTCATCAAACTCCAAAGCTTCTGTAGAGGGAAAGAAACAATCAATGAGTGAAAGAGAAAACCCACAGAGTGGAGGAAATCTTAACAGTGTATACCATCTGACAGGCATTAACACTCCAGAATGTAATAAACTTCCGCAAAAACCATAGAAAGAAGAAATGACCTTTTCAAAAGATGGAGTAAAAGAGCTGAAACAAAGCTTCACCAGTAAAAGAATTAAGATGGCTGAGAAACATTTTTTAAAAGTGGTTCAACATCAAAATAATTAGATAATTGCAATTAAACCACTCTCCAGATATCATCTTACTCTGTATAGAACTGGCTAGGATCAAGAACAAAAACAAGCTGATTTTGTGTAGAGTGTTGTGGGAGAAAGGGAACACTCATCCACTGCATGTGTTTGAATGGTAAACCTTGTAAACCATTATGGAAAGCAGTGTGTGGGAACCTTAAAAGACTCAGAAAACGAGCCTACCACCTGAACCCACATACCACTACTGGGTATATACACCAGACTCATCCTACCACAAAGATACATGCACATGTGATTATTTCAGCCTCTTTCACAATAGCAAAGAGCTGGAATCAACCCAATGTCCCCTCAACAGAATAGTGGATTACAAAAATGTGGAACATCTACAAAATGGAGTTAATATTCATGGGTAAAGAAAGATGGCATTATGAACTTTGCAGGTAAATAGATGAGCCTGCTAAAAGCATGGATGCTGAGTGAAGTAACAAAGTCCCCAGAAAAAGAAAAATTGGTTTAGAAATGAAAAAAAATCCTCATTTGTGGATGCTAACACCAAATCCCCCCAGATGAAAGCCAAGCGGAATGCATATATTGTTAATGTTCTATGTTTCTGAAAGCAACTAGATGTTGGTTATAATTTGAATCTCTTCAGTGGGTTCTAGAATCCATCCACCATTATTCCAGCTCTGTAATTACGGTATTATGGGTGAAGAATTGTATTTGGCCTATTTAGAGTAATATAAAATTAATGAGGAAATGTGAATTCCGTAAGCAATAAAAAAAAGACTGAGAGAAAGATGCAGGACAAGATATGGCAGAATGCTGGTCTGGGGTGGGGTGGGGTGGAATGGGGGGAAGGGTAGGGGAATATGGCCTGAACGTGAATTGAAAAATTATGTATGAAATACACACAAAACATCAGAAAAAATGGAGAGAAAAAATAATAAAAAACCTAATCAGTAAAAATTTTTTTATCCTTTTACAGCCAAATATAAAATAATATAAAAATCAGAGAATGTAGGTTGGTGGTAGAAATTTTTTTCATCATTAGAATACTAAAACATATGTGGTTTAAAGGAGCAATGAAATATTTAAAAGCAGTTAATGAAAGTTTGAAAGTCCAAGTCACTATGAGCAGTTATTAAAAGATGAGCATTCAAGAATAACCATACAATAGTGAAAATAATGTTCACATTTCCTTCCTATGTGGTTATTTTCCCTTTAATACCAGGATTCTCATAGTTGCCTTGTGGTGACCACAAGGTGACTCAGGGCATTGGCACAAACAGACTAGCAGTTTCAGAATTGAAGATCCATAATCACATTTAACTCAATTCCTCCAGATATCCCTTTTCATTTTTCACGTAAGATAGCATTGACATTTCTCTCAATTATAGCACAAGAACAACTTGAATTCCCTTAATACAATAGATATTTCAACTTGAGTTGTTTAGATTCTAAACTTCTCGTAATTGATGATTAAATACTTTGACTCTGATTGGCAGTTTCCATTACAGATGTAGATTATTTAAATATTACTCATAATTGAAGAGAAAATAGAAAACATCTAAACTTAGCTTCAGCATTCAATATCTTCTATTTCTAAAAATGTATGTTCGTCATCACAAATGAATAAGAATGATGACATGGAAAAAATGTTATAACCTCATAACTAAATAGAAGTATTTTCATACTTTAATTTTAATTAATAGGATTTAAAAATTAAAACAAACAAAAAAAAAAAAAAAAAATTTAATTTAAAACTACATTTGTTTAAACTTTAACAAATAATCTTTCTTTTATTTTTCTGTATTACATTTTCTATAATGCCTTGTCAATTTAATAGTAATTTCATTTAATAGTGGAACAAATAACTGTGGCACATAGAGAGCTGGGTTCCAAGAACTAATATTAAGGTCAGACAGCAGCACATATTATATGTTTTAAAATTTACTTATTTATTTATTCAGGTGGAATATGCATGTGCATGTGTGTGTTTGTGCTTGAATTGGATGTATGTTTGTGGATGAGTATGCTGATGTTTGTTCATGTGGGTGGAGACCAGAGAATGACATCAGGTGTCCTCCTCCATCAAACTCTCTTACTGAACCTTAATCACCAACTGGCTAGAATTGTTCGGAGCTGTGAGTTCCTAGGGATCCTTTTGTCCTCCCTCTGTTCCCAGGTGTTAGGATTATAGGCAGCACAAGCCTCCACACTGAGTTTTCTTATGCGTGGTCCTAAGTTCTGAACTCTCATCCTGCATATTTGTACAGCAAGAAACTTTACCAACGTGAGCCCAACCAACTACATCTCTAACATTTATCAATTAGTTTTAAATTATGAGTGCTCACTAACCTAAGGTACAGTAATTGGCTATTGAAGTTATATCTTTTCTGAACTTTAAGTTCTCTTACCTGTTGGTTTTTCCTTATTCCATTTAGATTTATACACACACACACACACACAACACGCAAAAAAAAAAAAAAAAAAAAAAAAAAAAAAAAAAAAAAAAAAAACACACACACACAACACCACACACACACACACATGCACAGCAACACTGTGTGTGTGTAATTTGAGGTATTCAGAAGATAGGAATTAGTTTTGGTTGATGATTTCTTTGTTTTCTATTACGATATGTCATTGTTCTTTTAGGCTACCAAAGCCTTATTACAGGAGGGGATTCCTAAGTGTCTCCTTTATAGTCTTCATCCTACTATAAACATTTTGAAATGTAAATTAACCAAAGCTCCTATGGCCACATTGATGCCTTGAGTGGCCTTGATGGGATACAGGGATGAAGAGGAGGTTCCTTTTCAGGACTTCTATTATGTGGTCCTGCCTCTGCTTCTATCTCAGCTCCTGTGTTTCCTCATGTGTTCTGAAAATTCTTGTGATATTCTGGCAAGAGCTTTAAGGGCTTTTTATACCTACTAATTTGTGACTAGAACTCACTATTTGTCTAGTGAACTACTAAATATATATGAAAGCCTAACTTAGGCATTTGCTTTACAGGCATGTGAACAGTCTCCATCCCATGATTCCTTTAGTACATGCTACTTTTGACATGATCTTATTATTATTTTTTTTCGAGACAAGGGTCTCCTGTAGACCCAGCCTGTCCTGGAAAACTCACTCTGTAGACCAAGCCTGGCCTTGAACTCACAATTATCTGCCTGCCTCTGCTCCCAAGTGCTAGGATTAAAGCATGTGGCCATCACACCAGCTAACATGATCATTATTTATTCACATGTCAGTCATGGTGCCTAGTTTGCTTACTTAGATGAAAACATAGGAATTGAGGCCTGAATGATGGGTCACTGGTAAAGAGTATTTTGGCTGCTTTTGAATAGGACCTGGGTTTTGGTTTCCAGTGACCACATTGTAGTTAACATCTGTCATAACTCAAAATCTGGTTCCCTCTTTTGGCCTCACTGGGTATTACACACATGGGTGTACTTACTAGATGCAGGCAAAACACTCCTAACACGAAAATAAAAAATATATATAAATAAATAATTTTCTAGGTGTGATTCTTGATAAGGATTACTAGGCTCCAGGGGATGGCCCCATACTGAAGGACTCATAGGTATGCATATTATAATATATATATATATATAAATATATTATATTATATAATTTGACTGATGAGGAATAAGAGGAAGGTGGGGGGGGGTCTCTTAAAAGTAAAAATGGAAAGCACTTTTAATTTCCTGTAAATTACTATCTTATATGTCAATACATAATAAGCTCTGATAATTTTTTAAAATGTCATCATTTCAAATTTTGATATGTATATAACATATACCTGCCTTCATTCAGAATTACTAGAACAAACCATGCTACATTTCAGCCCAATACTTAATCTGACTTGAACCTTCTGTTTTGTTGCTAGGTACTTGAGTGGGCAAATAAGATTTTTGAAAACAATAGTTATGAATACTCGTTAAACAACTCTGGGTCAAATCATAGAGAGAAAAATAACAATAAACCTCAGTAAATTGATAATTGATATTACACTATTTTTAATGGTGTGTTTTATGATTTGAGCTTCTGTTCAAATGGAACTTTATGTATTTCAGCAAATATATTTAACTATAATACAGCTGGCTTTATTATATGTAAGTACTATTTTTTATATAATAACTTGTTATTATCATCTTCATTGGGTAGAGGGATTCCAAAATATATTTTAGTAATCATTAAAATAAACAACATATACTATTAAGGTGAAGCACATAGAGCTGAAGAATGCATCCTTCAAGGCTGGGCTAAAACACCCTGTGTATGAATGTGCTTAGTTGTGTTGTGAACTGAATTTATTCTTCTTGAGATGCAATTTTAGATTAAAAGTTTTAGTGTGAATTTAACATTCATTTTATGATATTTCAGATGTTCATAATTTAATTAATGCTCTCAGTGCTTTTAACGGAATCTTTAGTGCCATTTTATTAGAGAGTAAGTTAGCCAATAGATTTGTTGGAATATGCTTTACCTTTGACAGGAACTTCTCCCCTAAACAAAAGGAATTGCATCTTTGTTATTCTTCTATCAAATACTATGCCAGTGTTGGAAAGTGTATGTATCAGAATAAGTGAGATAAAAGGTTTTTTTAAATGTTTTTTTTTTTTTCATAACACCTATAATTTCCACCTTGTTTCATATGAAAGGGTCATTAAGTGCTACAGCTTTTGAATGTAATGCTATATCTCCAGATTACTAAAGAGTTTTTAAGCAAAAAAAAAAAAAAAAAAAATGAGTGATGCTCTTTACACGAGTAAAAGCCTGGCTAAAAATACTACAAAAAAAAAAAAAAAGCACAGTTGTTTTCAGATCATGAGGAATGTAGCATTAATGTTGCTCAGTTTGCCTTACAACTAGGTACTTGATGCTAGCATCCACAGATGAAGGATACTATTCGACTTTTGTTTTTCGGGGACTGTGTTGCTGCACCTAACAAAATATCTTCTAGTTCCATACATTTACCTGCAAATTTCATGAGGCTACTCATTTCACAAACACTGATGCAAAGACCTTAACTAATGGCAATCATGTGCAAAAGTACTTCCCCTTACCTCACAAACTTACTTGGGGGAGATTAACTGCTTTAACAGGTGCCTAGTAGCCAGCTGTGTTGGCAGAGGCCTTTAAAACCAGGACATTGGAGGTAAAGGTAGGTGAGCATGTGTCCTCAAACCATAAGGCTTTTGCCTCTATCATTGTTCACATGCTGAAACTGGATAAAATGCACTCTTGTTGAAGACATCTCATTTTCTGGTTGAGGGCACGGAGAATTCAGGCTAGCATAAGCGGGAAGATTCCTCCACACTGGTTGGCTTGTATGGTGCCAGGTATGATACAGATTGGTAGGGGAGAACTGTCACTGTCTTTCTGAGCAATAAAACCCTGTGTGTTCCAGCACTATTGGGAGAGACAGAATATGCCCTCTGGTACAACAGTGGCACAAACACTGTTTGAGTACAACAAACAACTTTCATATTAGATTTACAGTGCACTCCACAGTAGAAAATTTATGTCTGATATTATAAACCAGGGAATAAAATTTTTGGACACACTATTGGTCACACTCCCCAATAGAAAGCTCTTATTTTCATAGGTGGATTTGATGTGTCTGTCAAATTCTTTTTCAACATTTCAGTTCACACCAAAATATCATTGCTACTGTCACCTACAATCCACCATGGAAGGAAACTGCTAATGCTTTTTTCTATAATTTTCATAGTTTCAGGTTTCACATTGACGTTTTTGATACATTTGGAGTTGACTCTTGTATACAGTGAGAGATAGGGTTTAATTTTAATCTACAAATGGTGATCCAGTTTTGCCAGCACCATTTGATGAAGATATTGTCTTTCTTCCACTGAGTCTTCTTGGTCCCCTTTGTGAAATATGAGGTGACTGAAATTGCATGTGCTCAAGTTTGGATCCTCAATTTTGTTCCATTGATCTACAGGTCTGTTTTTGTGTCAATACCAGGCTGTTTTTATGACTATAGCCCTGCTGAGCCATCTTTCAGCACCCCCCCCTTTTTATTTTCTGCAAATGCTTTTCTTTTTTGGGGGGGGGTCTTTTTGAGATAGGATTTCCCTGTAACCCCAGCTGTCTTGGAACTTGCTCTGTAGACCAGGCTGGCCTTGAACTCACAAAGATCCACCTGCCTCTGCCTCCCGAGTGCTAGGATTAAAGGTGTGTGCCACCACGCTGCCTGGAAAAGACTTTTATTTATTTTTTTTGGTATTTTTGAGACAGAGTCTCCCTGTAGCCCCAGCTGTCCTGGAACTTACTCTGTAGATCAGGCTGCCTGCAAATTCTTTTCTATGTGCTTTTGCATAACTCTGCTCTTTTCAAACACTTAATGTGATTTAGAGGATTTAGAAGCAATATTCCTTAAGGCCATTCACCCTAAGTCAGGGTTAGAAATATGTCATAAATCATTTTGTTTCTCAAATTTGCTTGAAATTTGGTGGTAATTGCCTCTAAGTAGCAACTTGTTATTTCCTTCATTAAGAATCTTTGAATTGCTTAAGTAGCAATCAGAAGTGAACAGACATAGGGAGGGTGAATTCCCACATGCACTGATGGAACATCAATCGGTATGTTTAAAATCAGCAGCAATTTGGGATAGATACTGTTCAGCTCTGTTATGGATACTCTGAGGGCAACATGACAGTGAACTTTCCTAAACTTCAGTTTGACCTTAATTTTTTTAATAAAATACATTTATTGATATTTTGTGTATTTCATATATAACTTTCAAATGTTAGCATTTGGTGCTAGCATCCACAATTGAAGGAAACCATTCCCAATTTGTTTGTCTGGGACTGTGTTACTTCAGTTAGCATAATAGCTTCTAGTTCCATCCATTTACCTGAAAAGTTCATGATGTTATCTTTCTTTACTGCTGCACAGAACTCCATTGTCTGGAAGTATCACATTTTTGTCATCTACTCATCAGTTGAGAGGCATTTGGGTTGGGTCCAGCTCTTCACTATTGTGAAGAAAGCTGCAATATACATAGATGTGCAGTATCTTTGTGGTATGTATCTCACAGAGTATAAGTATTCAGAATATATAAACTACTCAAAAACAAAGAAGAGAACAAATGACTCATTAAAAAGATGGAGTAAAGAGCTGAACAGAGATTTCACCAGTGAGGAAGTAAAGAAATTGTTCAATATTGTTAATAATTAAGGAAAAGCAAATCAAAACCACTCTAAGATATCATCTCACTCCAATAATAGCGCTGAGAAGTTTGATATATTCCTGAGAAGCATCTCATTAAAATGAGCTGTGCATTTGCATAATTGTTCCTCCAGGAGTAAATCCGAGATGCACATTTTAAACTAGTAATTTCTGAATTTCTTCTATGATGGAAAAATGGAGAGGTCTCCATTTATTTTGTCCCTATAGAAGATTTTCTAATAAACCCATATGAAATTTGTTAAACTTCTATTAATTAAGAGATTCTATGATCAACCCAATTAAAAATATTTAAGACAAAATGAGAATTATGATAAAAATGACAAAACATCTGTGATAAATTACATTTAAAGATGATAATGTAATATATTATATATTAATAAGAGTAAAACATATTTCTATGTTTCTGAACTGCTTATTTTACATATCAAGTTACTTGGAAAGGTTTTTAGTATGAAAAGGGTGTGCATAAAAAGAAACCAGCATAACCCTCCCATCAAGCCTCATATGTTAATCAAAATAAAAATTATTTTCCTTCTTTTGATGTCAATTTTGATCTTCTTCAGAGGTTTAAATTTTTTGTTGTAGAAGTCTTTGGTATCTTTGGTTAGGTTTGTTCCCAGGTATCTTATTATTTTTGAGGCTATTGTGAGTGGAAAGTTCTTCTTATATTCCTTCTCCACTTGTTTATGGTTGGTGTAAAGAAAGGGTACTGATTTTTCTAGGTTAATTTTGTAGCCTGACATGTTACTAAAACTCTTGATCATTTCTAGAATTTTTCTGATGGAGTTTTTAGCATCCCTTAGGGAAACTATCATATCATCTACAAAAAGGGATAGCTTAATTTCTTCTTTTTTGATTAGTACTCCTTTAATTTCCTTCTCTTGTCTTATTGCCCTAACAAGTGTTTCAAGCACTATGTTGAAGAGGACTGGTGATAGGGGGCAGCCTCGCCAGGTTCCTGCTTTTAAGGGAAATGGTTCCAATTTTTCCTCCATTTAGGATGATGTTAGTAGTGGGTTTGCTATATATGGCTTTGCTCATGTTGGGAAATGTTCCTTTCAGATGGAAAGACCACCCATGCTCATGGATTGGGAAAATTAACATAGTAAAAATGTCCATTTTACCCAAATTGATATACAGATTTAACGTAATCCCAATCAAAATCCCTATGAGCTTCTTCAGAGACTTGGTAAAAAGTCCTTAAATTCATATGGAAAAACAAAAGACCTCGAATAGCTATAGCAACCCTGAGTGAAAAATACAATACAGAGGGGATTGCCCTACCAGACTTCAAACTATATTACAGGGCCATAGTCATAAAGACAGCCTGGTACTGGCGCAAAAACAGAGCTGTTGACCAATGGAACAAAATTGAAGATCCAAACTTGAGCTCATACAATTTCAGCAACCTCATATTTGACAAAGGGGCAAAAAACCCTCTGTGGTAGAAGGATAGCATCTTCAGCAAATGGTGCTGGCAAAATTGGATCATCATTTGTAGAAGAACAAAATTAAACCCTTACCTCTCACCCTGCACAAAAATCAAATCTAAGTAGATCACAGATCTCAATGTGAAACCCAAAACCCTGAAGGTGATAGAAGAAAAAGTTGGCAACAACCTACAAGACATAGGTGTAGGAAAAGACTTTCTAAATCAGACAGCAGCTGCACAGGAAGTAATGTCAACAATTGACAAATGGGACCTCATCAAACTCCAAAGCTTCTGTAGAGGGAAAGAAACAATCAATGAGGTGAAGAGAAAACCCACAGAGTAGGAGGAAATCTTTACCAGTGATACATCTGACAGAGCATTAACATCAAGAATGTATAAACTTCCCAAAAACCATAGAAGTAAGAAGACAAATGACCTTTTCAAAAGATGGAGTAAAGAGCTGAACAAAGCGTTCACCAGTAAAGAAGTAAAGATGGCTGAGAAACATCTTAAAAAGTGTTCAACATCATTAATAATTAAGGAAATGCAAATTAAAACCACTCTCAGATATCATCTTACTCTGATATGACTGGCTAAGATCAAGAACACAAAAGACAACAGATGTTGGAGAGGTTGTGGGGAAAAGGGAACACTCATCCACTGCTGGTGTGAATGTAAACTTGTACAACCATTATGGAAAGCAGTGTGGGGGACCCTTAAAAGACTCAGAATGAGCCTACCACCTGACCCACCCATACCACTACTGGGTATATACACCAAAGACTCATCCTACCACAAAGATACATGCATGTCTATGTTTATTGCAGCTCTCTTCACAATAGCAAAGAGCTGGAATCAACCCAAATGCCCCTCAACAGACTAGTGGATGACAAAAATGTGGAACATCTACACAATGGAGTACTATTCAGTGGTAAAGAAAGATGGCATTATGAACTTTGCAGGTAAATAGATGGAGCTCAAAGCCATTATGCTGAGTGAAGTAACACAGTCCCAGAAAGAAAAATGTAGAATGGTTTTCCTCATTTGTGGATGCTAACACCAAATCCCCCAGATGAAAGGCAAGCTGAATGACAATATTGTTATATTTCTATTTATCTGACAGCAACTATGTTGTTATAATTTGAATCTCTCAGTGGGTTCTAGAATCCATCCACCAATTATTCTCAGACTCTGTAATTACTGTATATGGGTGAAGAATATGTATTCCTATTTTAGAGTAATATAAAATTAATGGAGGAAAATGTGAATTCCTAAGCATAAAAAAAGACTGAGAGAAAGATGCAGGACAGATATGGCAGAATGCATGGTCTGGGGTGGGGTGGGGTGGAATGGGGGGAAGGGTAAGGGGAATATGCCTGAACTGAATTGAAAAATTATGTATGAAATACACAAAACATCAATAAAAAATGGAGAGAAAAAAATAAATAAAAAACCTAAATAAGTAAAAAATTATCCTGTTCCAAAATATAAAATAATATAAAAATCCAGAGAATGTAGAGTTGGTAGAATTTTTTTTTCATCATTAGAATACTAAAACATATGTGGTTTAAAGGAGCAATGAAATATTTAAAAGCAGTTAATGAAAGTTTGAAAGTCCAAGTCACTATGAGCAGTTATTAAAAGATGAGCATTCAAGAATAACCATACAATAGTGAAAATAATGTTCACATTTCCTTCCTATGTGGTTATTTTCCCTTTAATACCAGGATTCTCATAGTTGCCTTGTGGTGACCACAAGGTGACTCAGGGCATTGGCACAAACAGACTAGCAGTTTCAGAATTGAAGATCCATAATCACATTTAACTCAATTCTCCAGATATTCCCTTTTCATTTTTCAGTAGATAGCATTGACATTCTCTCAATTATAGCACAAGACAACTTGAATTCCCTTAAACTAGATATTCAACTTGAGTTGTTAGATTCTAAACTTCTGTAATTTGATGATTAAATTACTTTGACTCTGATTGGCAGTTTCCATTACAGATGTAGATTATTTAAATAATTACTACATAATTGAAGAGAAAATAGAAAAACATAAATTGGCTTCACATTCAATATCTTCTATTTCTAAAATGTAATTTTCTTCATCAACAAATGAATAAGAATGATGAATGGAAAAAAAATGTTATAACCTCATAACTAAATAGAAGTATTTTCATACTTTTAATGTATTTATGTAATATGTAGAAAATTTTAAAACATAACTATGTTGATAGCTTTAATAAACATTACATTTTTAAAATTTTAAAAATAATACTTTCTTTTATTTTTCTGTATTACATTTTCTATAATGCCTTGTCAATTTAATAGTAATTTCATTTAATAGTGGAACAAATAACTGTGGCACATAGAGAGCTGGGTTCCAAGAACTAATATTAAGGTCAGGAACAGCACACATATTATTTTTTAAATTTACTTATTTATTTTTCAGTGTGGAATATGCATGTGCATGTGTGTGTTTGCTTGATTGGATGTATGTTTGTGGATGAGTATGCTGATGTTTGTTCATGTGGGTGGAGACCAGAGAATGACATCAGGTGTCTCCTCCATCAACTCTTACTGAACCTTAAGATCACCAACTGGCTAGATTGTTCGGGCTGTGAGTTCTAGGGATCCTTTTGTCTCCCTCTTCCAGGTGTTAGGATTATAGGCAGGCACAAGCCTCCACACTGAGTTTCTTATGCGTGGTCTAAAGTTCTGAACTCTCATCCTCATATTTGTACAGCAAGAACTTTACCAACTGAGCCACCACTACATCTCTACATTTATCATTTAATTTTAAATTATGAGTGCTCACTAACCTAAGGTACAGTAATTGGCTATTGAAGTTATATCTTTTCTGAACTTTAAGTTCTCTTACCTGTTGGTTTTTCCTTATTCCATTTAGATTTATACACACACACACACACACACACGTCAACCAAAACTAATTCCTATCTTCTGAATACCTCAAATTACACACACACACACACACACACACACACACACACACACACACTGTGTGTGTGTAATTTGAGGTATTCAGAAGATAGGAATTAGTTTTGGTTGATGATTTCTTTGTTTTCTATTACGATATGTCATTGTTCTTTTAGGCTACCAAAGCCTTATTACAGGAGGGGATTCCTAAGTGTCTCCTTTATAGTCTTCATCCTACTATAAACATTTTGAAATGTAAATTAACCAAAGCTCCTATGGCCACATTGATGCCTTGAGTGGCCTTGATGGGATACAGGGATGAAGAGGAGGTTCCTTTTCAGGACTTCTATTATGTGGTCCTGCCTCTGCTTCTATCTCAGCTCCTGTGTTTCCTCATGTGTTCTGAAAATTCTTGTGATATTCTGGCAAGAGCTTTAAGGGCTTTTTATACCTACTAATTTGTGACTAGAACTCACTATTTGTCTAGTGAACTACTAAATATATATGAAAGCCTAACTTAGGCATTTGCTTTACAGGCATGTGAACAGTCTCCATCCCATGATTCCTTTAGTACATGCTACTATATTGACATGATCATTATTATTATTATTTTTTTTTTTCGAGACAGGGTCTCCCTGTAGACCCAGCTGTCCTGGAACTCACTCTGTAGACCAGCCTGGCCTTGAACTCACAAAGATCTGCCTGCCTCTGCCTCCCAAGTGCTAGGATTAAAGGCATGTGCCATCACACCCAGCTACATGATCATTATTTATTCACATGTCAGTCATGGTGCCTAGTTTGCTTACTTAGATGAAAACATAGGAATTGAGGCCTGAATGATGGGTCACTGGTAAGAGTATTGGCTGCTTTTGAATAGGACCTGGGTTTGGTTTCCAGTGACCACATTGTAGTTAACATCTGTCATAACTCAAAATCTGATTCCCTCTTTTGGCCTCACTGGGTACTGTACACACATGGTGTACTTACATAGATGCAGGCAAAACACTCCTACACTGAAAATAAAAAATATATATAAATAAATAATTTTTCTAGGTTGTGATTCTTGATAGGTTAACTAGGCTCCAGGGGATGGACCCATACTGTAGGACTCTATAGGTATGCATATATATATATATATATATATATATATATATATATATATATATAATTTGACTGATGAGGAATAAGAAGAGGTGTGGATGGGGGGGTCATCTTAAAGTAAAAATGGAAGCACATTTTCATTTTCCTGTAAATTACTATCTTATATGTCAATACATAATAAGCTCTGATAATTTTTTGACAAAGTCATCATTTCAAATTTTGATATGTATATAACATATACCTGCCTTCATTCAGAATTACTAGAACAAACCATGCTACATTTCAGCCCAATACTTAATCTGACTTGAACCTTCTGTTTTGTTGCTAGGTACTTGAGTGGGCAAATAAGATTTTTGAAAACAATAGTTATGAATACTCGTTAACAAACTCTGGGGTCAAATCATAGAAGAGAAAATAACAATAAAACCTCAGTAAATTGATAATTGATATTACACTATTTTTAATGTGTTTTATGATTTGAGCTTCTGTTCAAATGGAACTTTATGTATTTCAGCAAATATATTTAACTATAATACAGCTGGCTTTATTATATGTAAGTACTATTTTTTATATAATAACTTGTTATTATCATCTTCATTGGGTAGAGGGATTCCAAAATATATTTAAGTAAATCCATTAAAATAAACAACATATACTATTAAGGTGAAGCACATAGAGCTGAAGAATGCATCCTTCAAGGCTGGGCTAAAACACCCTGTGTATGAATGTGCTTAGTTTTGTTGTGAACTGAATTTATTCTTCTTGAGATGCAATTTTAGATTAAAAGTTTTAGTGTGAATTTAACATTCATTTTATGATATTTCAGATGTTCATAATTTAATTAATGCTCTCAGTGCTTTTAACGGAATCTTTAGTGCCATTTTATTAGAGAGTAAGTTAGCCAATAGATTTGTTGGAATATGCTTTACCTTTGACAGGAACTTCTCCCCTAAACAAAAGGAATTGCATCTTTGTTATTCTTCTATCAAATACTATGCCAGTGTTGGAAAGTGTATGTATCAGAATAAGTGAGATAAAAGGTTTTTTAAATGTTTTTTTTTCTTTCATAACACCTATAATTTCCACCTTGTTTCATATGAAAGGGTCATTAAGTGCTACAGCTTTTGAATGTAATGCTATATCTCCAGATTACTAAAGAGTTTTTAAGGGTGTTAATAAAAGATTTCTTTGAAACAAATCCTTATCCAATTGATGCAGCAGATCTCCTGTGTGTGTGTGTGTGTGTAGCATTTTCACGTAATACCTAGTATCACATGTGTGACAGCAAAAGAGTCTTGACTTTATAAAATATTTTATAATGAACATTCAGATCTCTGTGAATATTGAAAAATATAGTAAATTGATGAACTTGTGTCCATATAGAGCAATGAGGGATTGCAGGTCAGGTTTTTTTTAATTGTCTCTTTATAGCAAGTACTCTGTTTCTAGAAAATAGTATACATTTACTCCAAGAGAATATCGTCTAGCATTTTGCTCTTTAACCTTGTTTTCTAACCTTAAGAGAAACTTCTCTGGACAAACAGTTTCCTAGGCTCAGAAGTGCAGTCCATAAACAAGACAGATGGCTGCAGTTCATTAAAGCAGTGTGTATTTCTCTCATCCTGGAACCCAAAGAATATGCTTCTAGGAAAGCTGATAAGGCAAATGATGGATGGAAAAGCAAGAACTTCACCACCCATTCCTTCAGTCCGCTACTTTCCTAAATCAACAATGAAGCAAACAGGCGCATGTGACTGTTTTAGTTATAATTTTATTTCAGAACTTTAGCTTAAGTTTTAGAAAAGTTGCATACATTACATGTTGCTAGTGTGAGAAATGACATTTGAAAGAACTTTTAAATAAATTGACAGAAGTGGAAGTGATACAAAGAGCACACTCTGACAAGCAAGCTGTGAATTTGTTGAGAAAATGGATCTATTTTTTTTTTTTTTTGCCACCTCTTTTTTCTTCCGTATTGTGTCCATAAGCCTTGGAACTCAATACTTTTGTGTTGGGATCTATGTCCAGTTCTCAGCTTGAAGAGAATGCTGCAATTTATTTTATAACAGTGAGTTTTTGTCTTGGAATTCTGAGTTAAAGATTCTGTTAGGTTGCAGTGTGTGGCACATATGTTTAATCCTAAGCACTTGGGAGGCAGGCACTGGCTGAATTTTGCCAGTTCCAAACCAGCTGGTGCTACATAGAATGATTCAGTCTGAAAAAAATCAAAACAAATCAAAACAAAAACAACAAAGGCTAATTCTACCAGGGTAGGAAAAGAATTAGAAAATTTGAAGAGGACGCAGATTCTCAAACAGGCACCTTTTAAATGTTTATTTCTTATTGAATCTTTGTACATTTCATACACTACATCTTAATATTTAGACCCTGCCATATCTATACTCCCATTGATCGCCCACAGGATTTCATCTATTCTGTCATACATGGTAAGGCCTAGTGAATCATTTGTGCATCCAGATGTTCCTTAGTGTGAGAAGTTAATCCACCGGAACCTGTTCAGCCTAACTGGAAGAACATGTACATTCCTTTAGCACTGATCTGATGCCAATAGCTCCTTGGGTAAGATTGGGGCTTCCTGCTATTTCCACAGCCTTATACAGTATTTAAAACTTTTTAATAGTGCTTTTGTAATTTTATACAATAGTTCTTAGTCAAATTCAGAACCCCCTCCTCATCCATGCCACTCCAACCCCCCACCAGACCACATACATTCTGCTATCCTATCCAGTCAATCATTTGTACCCAAATGTCCCCCAGTGCAAATTCATTCACTGGAAGCTAGTTAGCCCTTCTGGACATTGTAGGTAAGGTATAAATTCTCTCTCCCAGTCCAGTCAGTGTCCAATAGTTTTCAGTCTAGGTCCACCTGCCACCCATTACTCTTCTCCCATTTGGGCTCTTATTTAATTTACTTGGCATGGTTCCTGTGCTCAGTCACAAGTTCTCATGGGCAAGCTGCCAGTGGCCTGAAAATCTCTGCTTTCTTGTGTTCACGAACCAGCCCTGGCTCTTACAATCTTTTCACCCCCTCTTCCAAAATGATCTATGACCCCCCACCCCCGACACACACCATAGCCCATTTCATGTCCCTCCCTCTCCCCCTTTTTATGTTCTTTCCTTTTCTTTATCTCTGTGTTATCATTTGCATTTTCCTTGCCCCTGGTGTTACATCAGGATACACACTCACATATAAGGGATTTGTGCTACAACCCATAAATGAGGAAGAACACAACATTGCTTGCTTTCCTGCATTTGTGTTACTTCACTTAGTGTGACACTCTTTAGTTCCATCCATTTACCTGAAAATTTCATGTTTTCTTTTTGCTGCTTAGAACTCCATAGTATAAATATACCGCATTTTCATTATCCATTCATCAGTTGAGGAATATTTTGGTTGATTTCATTTCTTGACTATTGTGAAGAGATCAGCGATAAACACGGATGAACAGGTATCTTTAGAGTTTGATGAGTCTTTGGGGTATATGCCAAATAGTGGCATAACCGGATCATATGGTAAATTCAATTTTAGTGTTTGGAGAGTTCTCCACAATGCTTTGTATAAGAGTTGCAAGTGTTTGCATTCCTACCAGCAGTGAATGAACGTTCCCCTTTCTCCACACTGTCACCAGCATTTGGAGTCATTTCTTCTCTTGATCTTAGCCACTCTGACTGGGGTAAAAATGGAATCTTTAAAGTATTTTTTCTTCATTTCTTTAATTACTAAAGATGTTGATCACTTTTAACTTGTTTCCTAGCCATTTTTATTTCATTTGAAAATTCTCTGTTCAGGCCTATCCATCTTTTTATTAGGTGGTTTGCTTCCTTGTCTCTGTTTCTGAGTTCTTTTTATATTCTTGATATTAATCCTCTGTCAGATGTGTAGCTGCTAAATTTTTCTCCCACTTAGTGGGTTTTCTCTTCCCTTCTTTGGTTGTTTCTTTTGCTGTACAGAGGCTTTGTAGTTTAACAAGGTCCCACTTTTGATTATTGATCTTAATGCCTGATCATCTGATGTGTTTAGAAAGTTCTTCCCTAAGGCAATATTTGGATGGTACTGCCCATGTTTTCTCCTAGCAGTTTCAGGTTTTATATTGAAGTTTTTGATCCATTTGGAGTTGAATATGCTGCCTTTCCTCTATTGTGTGTTCTTGGTAACTTTTTCAAATATCAGGTGGCTAAAATTGCTTTTATTCATGTTTCAGGCTTCTATCGTCTTCCATTGATCTATATGTCTTATTTTTGTGTCAGTACCATGAAGTTTTTATGACTGTAGCTCTATGATTTAATCTGGGATCTGGTATGGTGATCCCCTAGTGTCATTGTTTTCCCCCATGATTGCTTTGGCTATAATGGGTCTTTTGTGATTCAATGTAAATTTTATGATTTTATAATGTTTTCTTTCAAGCTCTGTGAAGAATGTAAGTATTTTGATTGGCATTGCATTGAATCTATAGATTGTTTTTGTAACATGTAATTCTTACAATATTGACTCTACCAATCCATGAACAGGTAGATTTTCCCATCTCCTAGTGTCTTCCTCTATCTCTTTCCTTAAAGATCTGAAATTTTTGTTGTAGCAATCTTTAATGTCTTTGGCTATATCTATTCCTGAATATTGTATTTTTGAGGTGATTGTGAATGGGAAGCTTTCTTGAATGCTTTATCTAATTTTTATTGTATTGGTATATAGAAAGGCTACTGGATTTTGTAAGTTGATTTTGTAACCTGCCACTTTACTTAAAGTGTTAATCATCATTTCTTTTTTTTTTTTTCCAGACAGGGTCTCCTGTAGCTCCAGCTGGCCTGGAACTCACTCTTGTTTGTAGACCAGGCTGGCCTCGAACTTACAAAGATCCGCTTGCCTCTGCCTCCCAGGTGTTAGGATTAAAAGTGTGTGCCACCACGCCCAGCTAATCATTTCGAACAGTTTTCTAGTGGAAATTTTGGGATCTCTTATGTAAAATATCATATCATGTGCAAATAAAGAAAACTTGACCTTTTCCTTTCAAATTAGTACACTTTTAATTTCCATGTCTTATATTATTGCTCCTACCAGAGTTTCAAACACTATATTTAAAAGGAGTGGAGAATGTGGACAGTTGTCTGGTTCATGATTTTAATGGGAATGCTTGCAGTTTTTCTCGATTTTGAATGACATTGGCTATGAATTTGTTGTATGCTAGACTGTGTTTTGTCTGACTGAGTTTGCATGGATTTCATTCATGCTGTCATCTTTGCTATAAGTTCATATGAGCAAGTTCCAGTAGCCTGGAAGTCTCCATTTCCTTATGGTCATACAACATAATGGCCCTTATAATTTTTCTAAATCCCTGTTCCACAATGGGCCCTGAGTCCTAGGTGGGTGAGAATTAATATTAGTTCTATCCAGGGACACACATTACGGAGTCTCTTTTTTTAATCGATGTTTTTTGTATTTCAGACATCATTTCTTAGTTTAGTTTAGCCATATTCTGTTTTTTCTTCCCCCACCCCAGATCATGCACTCTACCATAACTATCCTGCATCTTTATCTCAGTTTTTTTTTATGTTTAGGAATTCACATTTTCCTCCTGTAATTTTATATTACTCTAAATATGCATACATAATTTCCACTCATATACAGTAATTACAGAGTTTGAAAGTAAGTGGTGGATCGATTCTAGAGTCTGTTAAGAGATTTACATTATAACGACATAGTTCCTTTCAGATAAACAAAAATATAACAATAATGTTGTTCAGCTTGCCCTTCGTGTGGGGATTTGGTGTTAGCATCCACAAATGAGGAAGACCATCCGCTGCTTGTTTTTCTGGGACTGTGTTGCTTCACTTATCATAATGGCTTTGAGATCCATCCATTTACCTGCAAAGTTCATGATGTCATCTTTCTTTACCACTGAGCTGAATAGTACTCAGTTGTGTAGATGTACCACATTTTTGTCATCCACTCATCAGTTGAGGGACATTTGGGGTGGTTCCAGCTCTTCATTATTGTGAAGAGAGCTGCAATAAATATGGATGTGCATGTATCTTTGCAGTAGGATGAGTCTTGGGGTATATACCCAGGAGTGCTATGGCTGGGTCAGGTGGTAGGCTCATTTTGAGTCTTTTAAGGGTTCTTCACACTGCTTTCCATAATGGTTGTACAAGTTTACATTCACACCAGCAGTGGATGAGTGTTCCCTTTTCCCCGCAACCTCTCCAGCATTTGGTGTCTTTTGTGTTCTTGATTTTAGCCAGTTTTTTCAGAGTGAGATGATATCTGAGAGTGGTTTTAATTTGCATTTCCTTAATTATTAATGATGTTGAACACTTTTTAAGATGTTTCTCAGCCATCTTTACTTCCTCACTGGGGAAATCTCTGTTCAGCTCTTCACTCCATCTTTTGAGTAGGTCATTCGTTTTCTTACTTCTTTGTTTTTTGAGCAGTTTATATATTCTTGATGTTAATGCTCTGTCAGTTGAATCACTGATGAAGATTTCCTCCAACTATGTGGGTTTTCTCTTCACTTCCTTGATTGTTTCTTTCATTGAACAGAAGCTTTGGAGTTTGATGAGGTCCCATTTGTCAACTGTTGACCTTATTTCCTGCACAGCTGTTGTCTGATTTAGAAAGTCTTTCCCTACACCTATGTCTTGTAGGTTGTTACTGACTTTTTCTTCTACTACCTTCAGAGTTTCAGGTTTTATGTTGAAATCTTTGATACACTTGGAGTTGATTTTTGTACAGGGTGAGAGGTAGGTGTTTAGTTTTGTTCTTCTACAAATGGTGACCCAGTTTTGCCAGCACCATTTGCTGAAGATGTTGTCCTTACTCCACTGAGGGTTTTTTGCCCCTTTGTCAAATATGAGGTGGCTGAAATTGTATGAGCTCAAGTTTGGATCTTCAATTTTGTTCCATTGGTCAATGGGTCTTTTACTGTGCCAGCACCAAGCTGTCTTTATGATTATGGCCCTGTAATATAGCATGAAGTCTGGTCGAGAATTCCCCCCGTATTGAATATTTCACTCAGGGGTGCTTTAGCTATTTGCGGTCTTTTGTTTTTTCATATGAATTTAAGGATTTTTTCCCCAAGTTTGTGAAGAAGCTCATGGGGATTTTAATTGGGATTGCATTGAATCTGTATATCAATTTGGGTAAAATGGACATTTTTACTATATTAATTTTTCCAATCCATGAGCATGGGAGATCTTTTCATCTTTTGATGTCATTTTTAATCTCCTTCTTCAGGGATTTAAAATGTTTGTTTTAGAGATCATTGTTATCTTTGGTTAGGTTTGTTCCCAGGTATTTGATTATTTTTGAGGCTATTGTGTGTGGGAAGGTCTTCTTATATTCCTTCTCCACTTGTTCATTGTTGGTGTAAAGAAAGGCTCCTGATTTTTCCAGGTTAATTTTGTATCCTGCCACTGTACTGAAACTCTTAATGGTTTCTAGAAGTTTTCTGGTGGAGTTTTTTAGCATCCCTTAGGTAAACTATCATATCATCTGCAAAAAGTGATAGCTTAACTTCTTCTTTTCTGATTAGTACTCCTTTAATTTCCCTCCTTGTCTTATTGCCCCAGCAAGTGTTTCAAGCACTATGTTAAAGAGGCGTGGTGATAAGGAGCAGCCTTGCTGGTTTCACGCCTTTAAGGGAAATGGTTCCAATTTTTCTCCATTTAGGATGATGTTGGCAGTGGGTTTGGCATATATGGCTTTGATCATGTTGAGGAATGTTCACTTCAGTCTGATTCCCTCTAGGACTTGAAACATAAAGTGATGCTGGATCTTGTCAAAGGCTTTTTCTACATCAATTGAGATGATCGTGTGGTTTTTGTTTTCAGTCCATGTGTTTTATGATACTTATTGATTTATGTATGTTGAACCATCCCTACATTTATGGTATGAATCCGAATTGGTCATGATGGATGATCATTTTTGATGTGGGTCTGTATGTGATTTGCAAGTATTTTGTTGAGAATTTTTGCATCTGTGTTCATTAATGAGATGGGTCTATAGCTTTCTTTTGGGTTGTAACTTTGCCTGGCTTTGGTATGTGATACTGGCTTCATAGAAGGGATTTGGGAGATTCCCCTCTGTTTGTATCCTTCTGAACAGATTGAGTAGTATCTCTTTAAATGTTTTGTAGAATTCTTCTGTGAATCCATCTGGGCCTGGGGCTTTCTTTTAGTGTGTATGTGTGTGGGGGTTATTACATCCTTAATTTCCTTTAAACTGTCAATCTCTTCTTGATTAAGCTTTATCGGTTCCTAGGATTTCAAATATTCATCCATTTTTCTTAGGTTTTCAAATTTAGTGGAATATAGGTTTTTGAAGTGTTCCTGTATGAATGTCTGGATCTTTAGTTTTGTTGTGATGCTTCCCCTTTCATCATGAATACTATTGATTTGGAGTTGCTCTTTCCTTTTTTTTTTTTTTTTTTTTTTTNAGAAGTGCTGAAGGAAGGAAGGAGAGAAGGAGGCCAGTAATTCAACTCGCATGGCTTTTATTTATTATAGTTGTTGGTTTACATTTCATATTATGTTATATTAAAACATTCCTGTTGTGGTTTGTGGTTTTTTCTATCTTTCTCGGAGATTCGGTGGAAATAAAAAAAGACAAAAAAAACACAAGTTCCATCCTAATTTTGTATTGCAGCCTTTAATTCTATTCTAGGAACCTTTGATCTTTGTTTCTTTTTATTCCCATGACACTTCCCAAGAAGGAAGTGCACTCGCCACACGATACTATATAAACTTACTATATACTTCATTGATCTTTTTAAGGTCAAACAAAGTATTTCATCTCAAGAACGAAACTGGGCTTATGAGCATTAAAAGCATTTATTTTTTAATTTAAAAACTGCAAGGCTTGGTTAGATGTTATACGAGAGAAGAAAAATAATTTTTGCTCTTTCTCTTTCAAACTCTTTCATTGTTTTTCCTTTGGAATATGAATTTTGTTTTTTGTTAACAAGAAAATCAACGGTTTTTTTAGTTAAAAGGATTAATTAAACTCAAATTTTTATTATTTTAAATGTTGCAAGTTTGCATTCTAGACAAAAGCGGAACATAGTTTGTGGGGGGAAAAGTTAGTTAGTTTATATAAGATCAGTGGTGTTTTTTGATCAATTTTTTCACCTTACATACCCTCATTTCATTTTATTTTAACAGAACTACAAATTTTTAGAGAGGAGGCAAAGGGAGAGGGTTGAGAAGGGAGGGCAAAAATGAGAAAAAAGGACTTTGATTATCTTAGGTTGCACAACTTTGTGGGAGATCAAATATTGTTACTAAAGCCTGGTGGAAATTATCTTGAAGTGGGAAGGGAAAAAACAGGAGAAGTACAAAAGAAGAGAACGCAAGAGAGGGGGAGGAAAAGGAAAGAAACAGGAGAAAAGGAGAGAAGGGGGAAGAGAAAAAGAAAAGAAAAGAGAAAAGAAAAGGAAAAGGAGCCGAGGGAGGAAAGAGAGAAAACGGAAGAAAACGAAATGAAAGAATAAGAAAGAACAGGGAAGGGGGGAAAAAAGGAAAAGGAAGGGGGGGAGGGAAGAGAAGAAGGAATGGAAGGAAAAGCAAATGGAAGGGGAAGAAAAGACGCAAAAGGTAGTAAAGAAGAGAAAGGGGGAAAAAGAACGACGAAGGAAAAAAGGAAAAAACGGAAAGGAAAAATAAGAAACAGAAAGGGTAAAAAAAAGGAAAAAAGAAAGAAAAAAGAAAAGGAAAGCAAAAAAAAGGGAAAGAAAGAAAGAAACAAAAGAAGGAGGAAAAAGGAAGAAAAAAGAGACAAACAGAGAAAAGGAAGGAAGAGAAAAGAAAAAAAAAAAAAAAAAAAAAAAAAAAAAAAAAAAAAAAAAAAAAAAAAAAAAAAAAAAAAAAAAAGGGAAGAGAAAAAAGGAAGAAAACACTCTTTTTCTTCCTTTTTTTTTGGGGGGGGGGAGGAAAAGAAAAAGAACAAAAGACGAAAGGAATGGAGAAAAGACAAATCAAGAGAACAGGGAAGGGGAATAAAGTGAAAACAGAAACAAGATAAAAAGGAAAAAAGAAAAAACGAAAGAAAGAAAAGAAAAAAAGGGGGAAAAAGAAAAAAAAAGAGTCCAGAAGAGGACATTGGAAGTCCTGGAGTTACAAGTTCTGGGAAAAGGAAAGAGAAAAAGGAACGAAAAAGAAGGGATAAAAAAAAGGGGAAAAAGAAAAAGAAGAGCAAACAAGGGAAAGAACGGTGAAAAAAAGAAATGGACACGGAAAAAACCCCAAAAAAAAAGTGGAAAGAGAGGAAAAGAAAAAAAAAAGAAAAAAAAAAAGAAAAGAAAGCAAGAAAAGAAAAAAGAAAGGAAAGAAACCACAGAGAAATAAAGAAAAAGGGGAAAGGAAGAAACGAAAAAGGAACGAAAAGAAGAAAAGAAGAAAAAAAACAGGAGAAAAAAAAGAAAAAGAAAAGGGGAGAAAAAAAAGAAAAGGAAAGGAGAAAAAAAGAAACATAAAAAAAGAAAAGAAAAAAGAAAAACGGAACAGAAAAGAACGGGGAAAAGAAAAAAAAGACAAAGAAAGAAAAACGAAAAAAAAAATAAGAAATGAAAAAGAAAACGGACATGAGAAAAAAAGAATGTACAACGAAAAAGAAAGAAAAGGAAAGAGAAAAGCAAAGAAGACAAGAAAAGACGGAAAAAAAAAAAAAAGAAAAAAGAAAAAAAGCAAGAAAGAAAAAAAAAAAAAAAAAAAAAAAAAAAAAGTAAAAAAGGAAAAAAAGGAAAGAAAGGAGACGAAAAGAGAAAAGAAGGGGGAAGGGGAAAAAGAAAGCATAAAGAAACGTACAAAAAAAGAAAAAAAGAAGAAAGGGAAAAGAAGAAGAATAAGAAAAGAAACGGAAAGGGAAAAAAAAAGGGGAAAAGAGGGAGGGAGACGAAAAAAGAGAAAGAGAAAAATAAGAAAAAAGAAAGAAAGAAAGAAGGAGGAAAGAAGAAAGGAGAGGAAAAGCAGGGAAAAAGAAAGAGACAAAAGGAAAAAAAGGAAAAAAGATAAAATCGAGAAAGCTAACACGGGAAAGGAATGGAAGAGAAAAGAAAAGAAAAGAAGGGGGAAAAGAAAAACGGAACGAACAAGGAACAAAGAAAAAGAAAGAAAAGATACTCAAGAAGACCGAAAAGAAAAAAAAGAAAGAAAAGACCACAAGAAACTGGAAAAGGAAAAAGAAAAAGAAAGAAAGAAAAAACGGAAAAAGGAATGGGAAAAAAAAGAGAAAGGAAAAAGGGAGGAAAGGGACAAAGGGAAAAAGCAAAAAAAAAGAAAAAGAACAAAAGAGGGAAAAGGGAAGAAAAGAGGACAAGAAAAAGAGAGAACGAAAGAAAGCAAGAAAAGAGGAAGAGTGGGTGAAAATAAAAGCATGAGAAGGAGAGAAACAGGGAAAAGAAAAAATGAACTTGGAAGGAAAAAAAGGAAAAGGAGAAAAAGAAACCAGAAGGGAAAAGGGAAAAAGAACGAAAAAGGGATACCAAAGAAGCAAAAGGGATAAGCGGAAGAGAAAGGAGAAAGAAATGAGGGAGAAAAGAAGGGTAAAACAGAAAGGGAGAAAGAAAGAGGGACAGAGACAGAGAAAAAGGGGAAAAGAAAGAAGAAGAGATAAAAAGGAAAAGAGAAAGGGAAAAGTAACGAAAGATAAAAAGAAAAAGGAAATAAGCAAAAACTCTAAGGAATACAGGCGAAAAGACGGAAAAGAGAGGAAGAAAGGGAAAAAAATGAGAAGGAAAAAGAAAAGCAAAAAACGAGGAAAAAAGAAAGAATACAAAAGAAACTAGAAAAAGAACATAAAAAGCAACAAGAAAAAGAACGAAAAAGGTAAAACACGAACAGAAAGGAAGAAAAGAAAAAGAAAGGAAAACGAGAAAGGAAAGAAAAGAAGGGGAAAAAAGGAAAGGAACAGACAAAGGAGAGACACGGAAAAAGGGAAGAGAAAGAAAGAAAGGCAAAAAAGAAAAGAAAAAGGGGAAAAAAAAAAAAAAAGGCAAGAATAAAAGAGAGGAAGAACGAAAGAAAGAAAAAAGAAAAAAAAAAAAGCGAAAGAAAAAAGAAAAAGGACAAAAATAAAAAAAAAGAAAAGAAAAGGAGAGGAAAAGAAAAGAAAGGGAGAAATAAAAAGGGAAACTCCTAAAAGAAATAAAGGAAAAAAAGAAAAGGAAAAAGAAACGTAAAAAAAAAGAAAAAAGGAAACAATGAAAAAGAGGAAAAACCAGAAACAAAGAAAAAGAAGAGAAAGGGCAAAAAGAAAGGGGAAAAAAGGGAAAAAGGAAAAAGAGTGAAGGATAAAAAAAAGAAAAAAGGCAGAAACACAAGGAAGAAGCAAAGAAAAGAAAAGAACAAGAAAAAACAAAGAAAAAGAAAAGAAAATGGAAAAAAAAAACAACTAAAAAAAAAGAAAGAGAAAGGAAAAGGAGAAAGATAACAAAAAAAGCAAAAGAAAATAGAAAAAAAAGGAAAAAAAGAGGAAAAAAAGAAAAAAAAGAAAGAATAAGGAAAGAGAAAACGGGAAAAAAAAAGAAGAAAGACAAAGAAGAAAGAAAGGAAAAAAAGGAACGAATAAGGGAACAAAAAGGTAAAACGAAGGGAAAAGGGGGGGGGGGGGTGGTGGGGGGGGGGGAAAGAGGGGAAAAGAAGAGAAAAAGGAAAAAAGAAAAAAGAAAGCACAAGGAAAAAAAAGAAAGAGAAGGAAAAAGATAAAAGAGAATAAACAAGAAAACAAAAAGAAAAAAAAAGGACAAGAAAAGAAAGAAGAAAAGAAAAAGAAAAAGGAAACGAAAAAGGAACAAATAAGAAAAGAAAAAGAAGAAGAAAAGGAAAAACAGGAAGCAAGGGAAAGAAAAGGCGAAAAGAAAAAGGAAAGAAAAAGAAGAAAAGAGGAAACAAAAAGGAAAAGGGGGAAAGAAAAGAAGAAAGAAAGAAAGGAGGAAGGGAAAAAGAAGAAAAGAAAAGAAAGAAAGGAAAAAGAAAACAGAAACAACAAGGATAGGACAAAAAGAAAGGAAAGAAAGAACAAGAAAAAGGGAAAAAGAAAAGGGCTTCTCCCTTTGGGACCGAAAGAGAAAAGGTGGACAGAAAGAGAAAGGAGAAAAGGAAAAAAAAGAGAAAAGAACAAGAGAAAGAAAAAACGAAAAAAAGAAGAAAGGAAGAACAAAAAAAAGCCAAGGAAAGAAAGAAAGAAATAAGGAAGAAGGAAGAAGAAAGATAGGGGAAGAAGGAAAAGGAAAGAAAAAGGGAAACGAAGGAATACGAAAGAAAGAAAAAAAAAGGAAAGGAAAGAGAAAAAAAGAAGAAGTTAAGTAGAGAACAAAGGGAACAGAAACGAAAAAGAACGAGGAGAAACAAAGAAGGAGGAAATGGGAAAGAAAAAGAAGGGAAAAAAAGGAAAAGAAAAAAGCAAAAGGAAGAAGAAGAAACAAAGGAAGGAAGAAAGAAATAAAGAGAAGAAAAAAGGGAAAGAAAAGACGGGGGGGGATTAAGAAAGAAGATAAAGAAAAGAAAGAGGAAAACAAGAAAGCTAAAAATGGAAAGGGAAAGGAAAAAGGAAAGAAAAGAGAACAGAAAAAGGAAAAAAAAGCAAAAAAAAGGGAAGGAAAGACAGAAGAAGAAGAGGAGAAAAGAAGAAAAAAATACAAGAAGGGAGAGAAGAGAAAACGGAAAAGAGAGGAAGAGGAAAAGAAGAAAAAAAAAAGAGGGGGGGGGGGGTTTGGGTGGGTGGGGGGGGAAAGGGGGAAGGAAAAGGGGAAGAAAAGGAAAGGAGGAAGGGAAGAAAAAAGAACACAGATGAAATTAATTTTAATAATAAATTTAAAAAAAAAAAAAAGGAAGGAAGGGGGAGGGAGAAGAAACGAAAGAGAAAAAAGAAAGAAGAGGAAGAAAAAGAAAAGGGGGAGTATAAATAAAGAAAGGAGAAGAGAATAAAGAACAAAAAGAAAGGAAGGGGAGGAGGAACGAAAGAGAAAAAGAAAGGAAAGGACAAGAAGGAAGGAAAAGACAAGATTAAAGAAAAGGAAAAAGAGAAAAGAAAAAAAAGGGAAGGGAAAGGAAGGAAAAAAAGGAAAAAAAAAGACATTAAAAAAAAGAAATCGTTGGATGAAATGAAAAAGGAATAAAAAAAAGACAAAAGAAAAGGAAAAGAAGGGACAGAGTGAAGAAAGGGGAAAAGATAAAGAAAGAAAAAAAGGGAAAAACGAGAAGGGAAGGGTAAGCAAAGAAAGAAAAAAGAAATTCAAGAAGAAAGAGAAAGGAAGGAAAAAGAAGAAAAAAAGAGACAAAGGGAAAAAGAGGGGAAGGGGGAGAAAGGAGGAAAGAAAAAAAGAAAAAAAGAAAAAGAAGGGAAAAAGGAAGAAGTAAAAAACAAGAAGAGAAAAAATGAAAAGGAAAGAAGAAAATACAAAAAAAAAAAAAAAAAAAAAAAAAAAAAAAAAAAAAAAAAAAAAAAAAAAAAAAAAAAAAAAAAAAAAAAAAAAAAAAAAAAAAAAAAAAAAAAGAAATGAAAGAAAGGAAAGAAATGAAGACAAAAAAAAGAAAAGAATAAGAAAAAGGAGAGAAGGAAGAATAGGCAAAAAGACGGAAAGAAATAGAAAAGAAACTAGAAAGAAAGAAAAGGAACGAAAAAGAGAAAGCGAGAAGGGAGTGAGAAAGAAAGAACAGAAAAGAAGATAGGAAAAAAGAAAAGGGAGGGAAAAAGACAACGAAGAAAGGGAATAAGAGGACAGGAAAAGTAAAAAGAAAAGAAAGAAAAGGGGA
>VZQC01003508.1:722538-774484 GCA_009823505.1 Rhizomys pruinosus
CTTTTCAATGAGGATAAGAATTCTGTTTCCAGAACTTTTATCTGCTAATTCAAGCACACCCACATTCATTCACTATCTTCAGTGGAAGGCAAATTCAGGTCCAGAGGGATATAATTCAGGTGACCAGATTAGAAGGCTAGCAAGGTAACCGGATTAGAAGGATAACAAGGCTCAGAGAGCTTGTCTGCATAATAAACAGTAGCTATTGGTGCAAGGTTGAGTAAAAGTCATTAGCACAGAAGTCATTCCTACAAAACTTGATAGAAGGTTTCCCTGAAAGTGCTTGGAAATGCCCTTCATGAGGATTTGTCTTATTAATGATTTGCACTCAAAGTTGCCCAACAATGGTTTGGAGAAAACTTGTGACCACTGAGGTTCTCTGGCTTTTGTGCTAAGCTAGGTACACATAAGTGTTTGCTGCAGAAGCCAGATAAAGAGAACTCACAGGATTCAGGAAACAAAGCCTTTCATACTGCAAAGATAACTCTTGCTTTTTATTGTTAGTTAAGAGCTAATGATTCAAAGAAGAAAATAAATTTCCTATACAAGGCTTAAAGGGAAAATTTGGAGCTGCTAGAAAAAATAAAGCACTAACTGTCATGTACTCTCACCAGCTATTTTTTTTCCAAAGAAATAGTAGCAAGAAGAGTAACCCACAATATCAAAGTGAAATTAATAACATCCTTGCTGAAATCTGTGCCAAAAAAGAGAGGGGGTAATGAGCATGGTGCTGATGGGAAGGGTAATGATTAGATGAATGTGTAAAATACTTTAGAGCATCTATAAGATAGGGAATTAAGAAGCTATCAGAGAAGTCTTCAGAAGTTTTATTTTATGTGTATGTACACTTGGCCTGCATGTATGCAAGTATACCCACACACACAATGCCCACAGAGTCCAGAAGAGGGCAATGCATTCCCTGGGAAAGGAGCTAGAGATGACTGTTAGCCACCATGAACCCAGGTCCTCTGCCAGACTACCTAGTGATCTTACTCACTGAGTCATCTCTTTAATCCTTCAACTCTTCATCACAATCATTCTCTTAGGCTTTGAGAGATATAATTTTTGAAGGAAATAACAAAAAAATGAAGATTGGGATAGTTGTCATATGATAGGCATTCTGATAAATGCTTTGGGTTACTTATTTACATCTCTTAATAAACCTAAGAAGTAGGAATTTATATTTTTCACTCTGATTTTAAAGATAAGTAAAGTGAGATTCAGAAAGAACAAAGGCTTGTGCAGTTCCATTGCTTATTATAGTGACCAAATTTTATTGCAGAGGCACACATTGCACTGTATGGTATGAAAATTTTGTAGTATAAAGATTCAACTATGTCTTACCCTTTGTAAAAACCCAACCCAAAGGGAACAAATCAAAATTTCACTTGGCTTTTGTCATGATTGCCTTTGAACATATATACAATAGCACATGATTAAGTGTAGCTTTCCATGTGATATGGACTACAAACGGAGAATTCAATGTTATTTTGTGAACTGTGAAATAGAGATAGTTCTTTAAAATGTGTTTTTCTGTTTAATTGGCATATAGAAGTCTGTGAAGGTGCATATATCTTGATGAATTTGAACAGGAATGAACACCAGCGAAACTGTTATTGTAATCGCTTCTGTAAACATAACTATACTCTTTCTTTTTTTTTTATTAATTTTATTTATTTCTGTATGTGTATGAATGTACTGTCTGCATGCAAGTTTGTGCACCCGTGTCGTGCAACGCCGCGGAGGTCAGAAGAGGGTATCGGATTCCCCTGGAACTGGAGTTCTCCTGGAATTGGAGTTTCAGACGGTTCTTAGCCGCCATGTGGGTGCTGGGGATCGAACCGGCGTCCTCTGTAAGAGCGGTCGGCGCTCTTAACAGCTAGGCTATCTCTCCAGCCCATAACTATACTCTTTCAAATTTTTATTTTTCCTTCTTTTTAATGAAAACAACATTTAATGGAAGATCTACTCTACTTACAATAGTTACTTATATGATACAGTATTGTTAACAATATGTGCAATGTTGTCCAGTAGACTTCTAGAACTTTTCTCCAACAATTAAAGCTAAACATTTGGGACAATGCATTCTTGACTTCCTTTCCTTATAGCCTGGAATATGAACTTGTAAATTCAATTACAGAGATGATCAGGAACATACAAAGTATTCCCTATTCAATTCAGAATGTCATTTAAGTTCATTTCTATGGTAACAAATAGAAAGATTTTTTTTGTAAAAAATAATATCCCCTGTGTATGGTTGTATATATCACATTGTCTTTACTGTTTAAGAGACATTTAATAATACAGTAGATAAAACAAGAAATCAATCACTGTCCAATAAAGAAAATCTAAAAACCAGATCGTGTCCTAGGTTCTCTCAAGAAATTCTTTAATGAATTAATAATAATCTGTTAATTTTCTCCCAAATGAGAGAACGGAACACTTATTAACATCAGGAGGCGAATATCAATGTTATTAACCAAGAACAATAAAAGTAAAATGAAATAAAACACAAAGAAACAACAAGAAAACTACAAGCCAATATATTTGATAAACAAAACAAAAAGTGCAAAAGCTCAATCAATGAATATTAAAATAATAATAATAATATACTGAGACTAGATTTCTCAGCATCCACATCACATGACCCACAATTGCCTGTCACTCCAGCTCCAAGGAATCTGATGTCCTCCGCTAGGCTCTCCTGTTACCACATACTAATACACATACCTTCACATAGACATGCATGTGTAGACACAATTAAAAATAAAAGTATATTTAAAAAATTATATACTGTGATAAGTGTGATTTGTCATTGATATACATACATGGTAAACACATACAAATAGTAAACCTATTAGCAAAATGAAGCCCAAAAAATCATATGATCATCTCAGTAGATGAAGAAAACTTGGCAAGTTTTAATATTTTTTTTTCAGATAAAAACTCATAAAATAGATATTGAAGAATATTATTACTTTTAAAAATATTTATTATTTGTATTTTGCCTGTGTATGAGTGTATTGCCTGCATGTGTGTAAGTGCACCTGTGTCATGCAATGCCCATGGACGTCAAAAGAAGGCATAAAATCTCCTGGAACTGGAATTATGGATAGCTGTTATCGCCATGTGGGTGCTGGTAATTGGACTCATGTCCTCGGCAAGAGGAGCCAGTGTTCTTAATCATTGACCCATCTCTCATATGTATACCATTCCATTTATATGTATGAAATATATATCTTGCATATAGGAATATGTAAATCTTGATATTTGTACCAACAAGAACAAACTTGTAGAGCATTAATTTAAGTGAAATAAGCCAGATGTATTAGGTCAAATATGTATAATTCTTACCTATATTTGGAATGTAAGAATTGAATTCAAAGGAACATAACACTTGTAGCAAGGCTATTATTTTTTTTTTAATTTTTTATTTATTTATTTATTTTTATGTGTATGAATGTATTGTCTGCATGCAAAGTCTGCGCACCCGTGTCGTGCGATGCCGCGGAGGTCAGAAGAGGGTCTCAGATTCCCCTGGAACTGGAGTTCTCCTGGAACTGGAGTCACAGACGGTTCTCAGCCGCCATGTGGGTGCTGGGGGATCGAACCCGGGTCCTCTGCAAGAGCGTTCGGCGCTCTTAACCGCTAGGCCATCCCTCCAGCCCCAGCAAGGCTATTATTAAAACAAACACACAAGCAAGCAATCAACAACGAAGCAAAACAAACATGAAACAGTAAGATGTAGTGCAATTGGATTAATGGTATGTTCTTGGTAAGAATATGAATTAGTATTACCAATTTTAGAAATAGTGTGCAGCATTTGATAAAAATAGAATTACCATATAGTCTAGAAATTCCATGTTTAACTATAAATTTGTAATTGAAAGATTTGAAATTAAGATCATAAAGAACTCCTTGCAGCTCATTGTTAAGTGAAACATTATTTTCAATAATGAATATATGGAAATAATCCAAATAGCCTTTTAGATATATTACTATTTAAAATAAGCTTTTTTAAAAATTATGTGTATGCTGGGTGTGGTGGCGCACGTCTTTAATCCTAGCACTTAGGAGGCAGAGGCAGGTGGAGCTTTGTGAGTTCAAGGCCAGCCTTGTCTACAGAGTGAGTTCCAGGACAGGTGGGACTACAGGGAGACCCTGTCTCGAAAAGACCAAAACAAAAAAATAATTATGTGTATGAGTGTATTTCCTGCCACGTGTATAAGTTCACTTGTGTGGTACGGTGCCCATGGAGCCCTGAAGATATCCAATCCTCTGGAACTGGAGTTATGGACAGTTGTTAGCTGCCATGTGGGTGCTGGTAATTGAATGTAGGTCCTCTACAAGAGCTCAAAATAGAAGATTTTTTTTTTCCTGGAATGAGAACTGAATATTGGACGCATGCCATTTAGGTCTTCATTCCATCTGGTGACTGATTCAGTGAAGAAATGGTGTACCTGTGCTGTAGAAAATATTGTAATGTGGTGCTAGAAGTGTTTCCAGCTTGGATAGGATCAGGATAAGGGAACATTATAAGAGAGGAGATACATGCAATCAACATAGATATATGATGAAAGTAAGCCTCAAAATATTTGCTGGAAATTTGAAATGACCTATATCTGTTAACATTGAAATCTGTAGCAATATTCAATGCTTGGTTCTTGACTACTTTTAAATTTAAACTTATTTTATTTTATGTATACTAATATTTTTGCTTGCATGTATGTTGTGAACCCATGAATGAAACTGTGGAGACCAGAAGTGGGCATCAGATCCAAGGAACTGGAGTTACAGATGGTTGGTAGCCATCGTGTGTGCTAGGAATAGAACCCCATCCTCTGAAAGAGAAGCTCGTGTTTTTATTTGTTTGTTTGTTTTTGTGTGTGTGTGTTTTTTTAGACAGCGTCTCTCTGTAGCCCTGCCTGTACTGGAACTCACTACGTAGATCAGGCTGGCCTTGAACTCACAGAGATTTGCCTGCCTCTGCCTCAAAGTGCTGGGATTAAGGGCCATGACCTGTGCCAGTGTTCTTAACTGCTGAGCCATCTCTCAAGTTCCCAGTGTTTTAAGGGAGTGCCCTTACCTGGCTGAACAGGCTCCAGGGGATGAAGTCATACCAAAGGACATCTGGGTACAGAAACTTGATTCAACGGGCCTTAACACATATAAGAAAATGCATCAAGTCCTGTGGGTGAGACATGGGAGGGTGTGGGGATAAGGAAGGGGGGGGCTAAATATGATTAAGACATATTATATAAAATCTGCAAAAATTCAATAAAATACATTTAAAATAAATTAAAAAAATAAAGAAAAAATATATTGTGTATGTTTTGAAATCTTAAAAGAATAGAATGCTTGAGATTTTAAGTCTTAATGGACTACAGAAAATAATTTGAAATGTTACAGTACAGATATGATGATGCTAACATTTAATTTTTGTAAAAATTTATCTTTAAAGAAACCAAAACTGTTCCTATTGTTGCATTTTTCCATTTCTAAAATAATTGATATTTTAAAATAACTCGTTGTATATTTAATAATTCAAAATTAATGCATACTACACATTGGTTTGTTTTCTTCTGTTTCAGCTTATCTAATGAAAATTTTATGAAGAATTCTGATAGAAAGAGATGCTGAATAAAATTGAGACATACACATAGCTCCTAATATATTCTTTTTATATTACAGGGCATTGAGAAAAGAGTACCATTGTGAGAAAGACAATGATAAACAGAAAAATAGTGCGTGGTCCACTCTAATTCCTCTTCTCTTTCCTTATCTTAGACATGAGAGGTTTCAACTAGCTCTTTTCCCCCAGAGTTTGAGAGACATTCAAGGTCCAGTTTCTATGTTCTTTAGAGTTTTACAATAAGTCAGATTCTTTAAGTTCTTTCTCAACATGATCAACTCTGATGTCATAATAAGATTCGCACACTCATTTCTGCTAGTCAGCAAACACTGGAGGAAAATATCAACTGCTTAAGAAACAACTCCTTCAGGAAAGCCACTTGGCACAGACTCTCTCTCTCTCTCTCTCTCTCTCTCTCTCTCTCTCTCTCTCACACACACACACACACACACATGCACACGCACATACACTCTCACACTTCCTCTTTATGCCCTCTCTTCTTTGTAACAGCACTTTCTAAAGCTACAAACCCTTTCAGAGCACAAACTGGCTCTTTTCTTTTATTTAGCATGGACCGGTTGGAACTCACTTGACCAGTTTGAAGACTTACGAAAGCTTGCAATATTGTGTCTAATACATTTCCTAAGAATGTCTTGAATTTAATATACTAAATACGGTGCCATCCACGACATTGACCTGAAGGACCGCCGCGGGGCACCACCCTTCGCCTTCGTTGAGTTCGAGGACCCGCGAGACGCGGAAGACGTGGTGTAGGGTCTCGATGGCTAAGATTACGAAGGCTACTGTCTGCGCGTGGAGTTTCCTCGAAGTGGCCGCAGTACCTGCAGAGGCGGCAGCGTGAGTGGTGGCGCAGAGCTCCCTAAGGCCGCTAAGGCCCGCCATCCCGGTGGTCGGAAAACAGAGTGGTTGTCTCTGGACTGCCTCCAAGTGGAAGCTGGCAGGATTTAAAGGATCACATGCGTGAAGCAGGTGATGTATGTTATGCTGATGTTTACCGAGATAGCACTGGTGTCCTGGAGTTTGTACGGAAAGAAGATATGACGTATGCAATTCGAAAACTGGATAACACTAAGTTTAGATCTCATGAGGGAGAAACTGCCTACATCCGGGTTAAATTTGATGGGCCCAGAAGTCCAAGTTATGGAAGATCGCGATCTCGAAGCCCTAGTCATAGCAGAAGCTATAGCAGAAGCAACAGCAGGAGTCGCAATTACTGCCCAAGGAGAAGAAAAGGATCTCGACGCTATTCTCCCAGTCATGGCAGATCTCGCTCTCGTACATAAGATGATTGGTTACACGTTTTGTAGAACCCATGTTGTATACATTTTTCCTTTACTCAGTACAATCTCTCTCTCTCTCTCTTTTTTTTTTAATTCAAAGTGTTTTGTTCAGAATGGGCTAAAGTGTTGCATCGCATTCTTGTGTAAGATCCCCTTGCTCCTAGCATCTACATTCCCCTCATGTCTTTGGTTAATTGTATTTTAAGTGATGTCATAGACAGGATTGTATTAGTTAAATTCCATGCTCTTCAGACTGTGATATTGTGTAAATGTCTATTCTGCTCTGGTTTGTGTGAAATGGGATTTTGGGGGTGTTTGTGGTTATCTTACTTGGGGAAGTTCTTATGTTTATCTTGCTTTTCATGTGTCTTTCTGTAGACATATCTGAAGAGATGGATTAAGAATGCTTTGGATTAAGGATTATGGAGCACATTTCAATCATTTTAAGATTGTCGAAAGGAGGATTGAGGAGGATCAGGTCAATAATGGAGGCAATGGTATGACTCCAAGCGCTATTGTCACAGATGAAATTGGCAGTATTGACCTTATACTAAAAGACAAGGGTTAAATTTTTTATCTACCTGAATGTCTTGAATTTAATATACTTCCTGGTTATTTGGCAGCCAAAATCTCTGGGCACAGAGGTAACATCTCTCCCAAACTCATATATTTATAAATTTTGAATTTTTTGAGTAGATATGATAAGACAAATATAATATTTAGTGAGTCTAAGGAATTATGGATAAGTTGTTAACATATAACAGAGAAACATACTCAGTGCAGGTATATTTCTTTTTTAAAAATTCATTTATGTGGCCTGGAGAGATGGCTCAGCAGTTAAGAGCATTGGCTTTTCTTGCAGAAGACCTGGGTTCCATTTCCAGCATCCACATGGCACCTAATAACCACCCATAAATTCAGTTCAGGGAAATCTGATGCCTTCTTCTGACCTCTGTGGGCATTGCACAGCATGCTTCCACTTACATGCATCCAGGCAATGCACTCATATACATAAAATAAAAATAAAATATTTGAAAAAAAAATATATATATCAGCATATTTTTTTATAAGCTACATATTAGCATGAATTTTCAAAGCTCCCAGTCAATGGATCCATGCAGTACTTTAAGGAAGAATCCTGCTGGACGTGGTGGCAGACGCCTTTAATCCTAGCACTTGGGAGGCAAAAGCAGGTGGATCCTTGTGAGTTCAAGGCCATCCTGGTCTATAGAGCTAGTTCCAGGACAGCTGGGGCTACAGGGAGACCTGAGTTGAAAAAACACCAAAAATAATCCTTTATGTGATTTGTGGCATGTATCAAAGCACTTTGACCAAATTCAATGATGCAATATTTTTAAATTTATTTTTATTGATGCTTTGTGTATTTCATACATCATTTTCCAATTCAGTTCAGGCATATATCCCCTTCCCTTCCCCCCGACCCGACCCCTACCCATCGCAGATCGTGCATTCTGCCGTAAGTTTTCTGCATCTTTCTCTGCTTTTTTGTTTTGTTTTGTTTTCATTTTTTTTAACAATAGGTGATAATTTGTGAGTACAAGCATCCTTCATGTAAAACCAATTTGCAAGCAGTTGTGCCCAAACCCACACAGCTCAATGATGCAATATTTTAAGCCTTTACACTAGCTTTGTGCATGTTTCCAGATCAAATGAGTGTCCAGTCTATATTGTTGTAGTTTCACCATTAACCCCAATCGAAGCCCTTACATTCTACCACGCCCCCTCTTCCGCAGATTGTTCCCTAGGCTTAGAAAAGGGGCACAGGTGGATGAGAAGCAAAACACTCTACTTTCTCTGGAGCTGATGTCTTGGTCTCTAGTCAGTTCTGGCTGTTTTCTTTCATGGGCTGCCAGCTTGTCCAGGCATAACCTTTCGATCCTACTAATGAAGCACATGCAATTAGATATNGTTTAAAGACAATTATTTTTCTCTCTACAGCTGTGCATTTTAGAATTAAAATGCTTTTATGCTCATTCCCATTTTCTTGAGATGAAATACTTTGTTTGACCTTAAAAAGATCAATGAAGTATATAGTAAGTTTATATAGTATCGTGCACTTCTTCTTGGGAGTGTCATGTGATTTAAAAGAACAAAGATCAAGGTCTAGAATAAGCTGCAATATAAAATTATGATGGACTGTGTTTTCCTGAATCCGAAAAGATAGAAACCACACAGTAATTTAATATACATATATGAATGTAAACACTCAACTATAAAGCACTGAGTGAAATAATGGATAATTAGATAATTAGATAATTAGATTAGTAAGAAATAAAGAAAATACATGAAAGATGAATTTAATACACAATGAACAAATTTAAGGCTGAGATGCACTACCAAAGGTGGAGTTATTCTGCAGCCCCTAGGAGGAGATCCAAGCCTCCATGCAGAGGGCACATTCTTGGTCACTGGGTGACACAGACCATTGTGGCTCCATACCAGCAAGATATTGCAGTGTTACTTTAAGCCACATTACATTCCTTCTTTCTTCTTTTTTTTTGTTGGTGTTTTGGAACAGGGTCTCCCTATAGCCCCAGGTGTACTGGAACTCACTCTGATAGGACATTACATTTCTATCAGAATAAATAATCAGCTTGACTCTTAGCATTAACTTTTACTAACCAAGAGCAGACCTGAACTTTGAGTTTTTTTAATCAGATCTCCTATGGAACTGTAACTATGTTCCTGAGTCAGGCTTCAACCATACTTCCATTCAATTTCTTCTACATCAATTGAGGATCTATAAGGTTGGTTCCAACTCTCTTTTCAGAGAATCTTGCACTTTGATCTCTAGGCCTAAGTACATTGCTAATTTTCCTCACTCTTTTCAATGAGGATAAGAATTCTGTTTCCAGAACGTTTTATTGCTAATCAAGCATACCCACATTTCATTCACTATCTTCAGTGGAAGGCAAATTCAGGTCCAGAGGGATATAATTCAGGTGACCAGATTAGAAGGCTAACAAGGTAACCGGATTAGAAGGATAACAAGGCTCAGAGAGCTTGTCTGCATAATAAACAGTAGCTATTGGTGCAAGGTTGAGTAAAAGTCATTAGCACAGAAGTCATTCCTACAAAACTTGATAGAAGGTTTCCCTGAAAGTGCTTGGAAATGCCCTTCATGAGGATTTGTCTTATTAATGATTTGCACTCAAAGTTGCCCCAACAATGTTTTGGAGAAGAAAAACTTGTGACCCCACTGAGGTTCTCTGCCTTTTATGTGCTAAGCTAGATACACATAAGTGTTTGCCTTGCAGAAGCCAATAAAGAAACTCACAGGTCAGAACAAAGCCTTTCATAACTGCAGAAGATAACTCTTGCTTTTATTGTTTAGTTAAGAGCTAATGACATTCAAAGAAGAAAAGTAAATTCCTAACAACTTAAAGGGAAAAAATTAGAAAGCGCTTAAAAAAATTAAAGCACTAACTTCATGTACTCTTCAGCCAGCTATTTTTTCCAAAGAAATAGTAGCAAGAAGAGTAACCCACAATATCAAAGTGAAATTAATAACATCCTTGCTGAAATCTGTGCCAAAAAAGAGAGGGGGTAATGAGCATGGTGCTGATGGGAAGGGTAATGATTAGATGAATGTGTAAAATACTTTAGAGCATCTATAAGATAGGGAATTAAGAAGCTATCAGAGAAGTCTTCAGAAGTTTTATTTTATGTGTATTGTTACCCAATTGGCACTGGCATGATGCAAAGAACCCACACACACAGTGCCCACCAGAGTCCAGAAGAGGGCAATGCATTCCCTGGGAAAGGAGCTAGAGATGACTGTTGTTAGCCACCATGAACCCAGGTCCTCTGCCAGACTACCTAGTGATCTTACTCCACTGAGTCATCTCTTTAATCCTTCAACTCTTCATCACAATCATTCTCTTAGGCTTTGAGAGATATAATTTTTGAAGGAAATAACAAAAAAATGAAGATTGGGATAGTTGTCATATGATAGGCATTCTGATAAATGCTTTGGGTTACTTATTTACATCTCTTAATAAACCTAAGAAGTAGGAATTTATATTTTTCACTCTGATTTTAAAGATAAGTAAAGTGAGATTCAGAAAGAACAAAGGCTTGTGCAGTACCATTGCTTATTATAGTGACCAAATTTTATTGCAGAGGCACACATTGCACTGTATGGTATGAAAATTTTGTAGTATAAAGATTCAACTATGTCTTACCCTTTGTAAAAACCCAACCCAAAGGGAACAAATCAAAATTTCACTTGGCTTTTGTCATGATTGCCTTTGAACATATATACAATAGCACATGATTAAGTGTAGCTTTCCATTCGTGAATGGACTACAAAACGGAAATTTCGAAATGTTATTTTGTAACTGTTGAAATAGAATAGTTCTTTAAAATGTGTTGTTTTTCTGTTTAATTGCATATAGAAGTCTGTGAAGGTGCATATATCTTGATGAATTTGAACAGGAATGAACACCAGCGAAACTGTTATTATTTAACCATTCTGTAAATCATACATACCTTTCTTTTTTTATTAATTTTATTATATTTCTGTATGTATTGAATGTACTGTCTGCCATGCAAGTTTGTGCACCCGTGTCGCTGCAACGCCGCGGAGGTCAGAAGAGGGTATCGGATTCCCCTGGAAACTGGAGTTCTCCTGGAATTGGAGTTCAGACCGTTCTTGCCGGCCATTTGGGTGCTGGGGACTGAACCCGGCCTCTCTGCAAGAGCGGTCCGTGTTTGGGGGGGGGGGTTTAAGGGGGGTGGGGCCGTTTCGGTGGGGGGTTTTGTGGGTGAGAGCGCTCTTAACAGCTAGCTATCTCTCCAGCCCATAACTATACTCTTTCCAAATTTATTTTTCTTTCTTTTTAATGAAAACAACATTTAATGGAAGATCTACTCTACTTACAATAGTTACTTATATGATACAGTATTGTTAACAATATGTGCAATGTTGTCCAGTAGACTTCTAGAACTTTTCTCCAACAATTAAAGCTAAACATTTGGGACAATGCATTCTTGACTTCCTTTCCTTATAGCCTGGAATATGAACTTGTAAATTCAATTACAGAGATGATCAGGAACATACAAAGTATTCCCTATTCAATTCAGAATGTCATTGTAAGTCATTCCTATGGTAACAAAAAAAGATTTTTTGTAAAAAATAATATCCCCTGTGTATGGTTGTATATATCACATTGTCTTTACTGTTTAAGAGACATTTAATAATACAGTAGATAAAACAAGAAATCAATCACTGTCCAATAAAGAAAATCTAAAAACCAGATCGTGTCCTAGGTGCTCTCAAGAAATTCTTTAATGAATTAATAATAATCTGTTAATTTTCTCCCAAATGAGAGAACGGAACACTTATTAACATCAGGAGGCGAATATCAAAATGTAATTAACCAAGAAAACAAAAAAGTAAAAATGAAATAAAAACACAAGGAAAACAACATGGGAAAAACAAGCCAAAATCTAAACAAAACAACAAAAAGTGCAAAAGCTCAATCAATGGAATATTAAAATAAAATAATAATATACTGAGACTAGATTTCTCAGCATCCACATCACATGACCCACAATTGCCTGTCATCTCCAGCTCCAAGGAATCTGATGTCCTCCGCTAGGCTCTCCTGTTACCACATAGCTAATACATACCTTCACATAGACATGCATGTGTAGACACAATTAAAAATAAAAGTATATTTAAAAGGACACGCGACAAAAGCAAACAAAATAAGAAGATAACATAAAAGTACCAGACCGAGAATGATAAACACACGCTGATGCGAGTAGAGGCAAAAAAACTGATGGCCATTAGATAAAAACAGACACGCAGTAATTATATACTGTGATAAGTGTGATTTGTCATTGATATACATACATGGTCTAACACATACAAGTAGTAAACCTATTAGCAAAATGAAGCCCAAAAAATCATATGATCATCTCAGTAGATGAAGAAAACTTGGCAAGTTTTAATATTTTTTTTCAGATAAAAACTCATAAAATAGATATTGAAGAAATTATTACTTTAAAAATTATTTATATTTGTATTTGCCTGTGTGTATGAGTGTATTGCCTGCATGTGTGTAAGTGACCTGTGTCATGCAATGCCATGGACGTCAAAAGAAGGCCATAAAATCCCTGGAACTGAAGTATGGATAGCTGTTATCGCCATGTGGGGCTTGGTAATTGGACTCATTCCCGCAAGAGGAGCCAGCTTCTTAATCATTGAACCCAATCTTCATATGTAATTACCCATTCTCACTTTATAATAATGCAAATATAATATTCTTGCATAATAGGAATATGTAAATCTTGATATTTGTACCAACAAGAACAAACTTGTAGAGCATTTAATTTAAGTGAAAGAAGCCAGATGTATTAGGTCAAATATGTATAATTCTTACCTATATTTGGAATGTAAGAATTGAATTCAAAGGAACATAACACCAACTTGTTAGCAAAGGCTATATTTTTTTTTTTAATTTATTATTTATTTATTTTATTTTTATGTGTATTGAATGTTATTGTCTTGCATGCAGGTCTGCGCACCCCGTGTCGTGCGATGCCGCGGAGGCAGAAGAGGGTCTCAAGATTTCCCCTGGGAACTGGAGTTTCTCCTGGAACTGGAGTCACAGACGGTTCTCAGCCGCCATGTTCGGGTGCTGTGGGAGCGAACCCGGGTCCTCTGCAAGAGCGTTCGGCGCTCGTAACCGCTAAGGCCATCCTCCAGCCCCAGCAAGGCTTTAAAAACAAACACACCAAGCAAGCAATCAACAACGCAAGCAAACAAAACATGAAACAGCTAAGATGTTGTGCGAATTGGATTAATGGTATGTTCTTGGTAAGAATATGAATTAGTATTACCAATTTTAGAAATAGTGTGCAGCATTTGATAAAAATAGAATTACCATATAGTCTAGAAATTCCATGTTTAACTATAAATTTGTAATTGAAAGATTTGAAATTAAGATCAGAAAGAAACTCCTGCAGCTCATTGTTAAGGAAAACATTATTTTCGAATAATGAATATATGGAAATAATCCAAATAGCCTTTTAGATATATTACTATTTAAAATAAGCTTTTTTAAAAATATGTGTATGCTGGGTGTGGTGGCGCACGTCTTCAATCCCAGCACTTAGGAGCAAGAGGTGTGAGCTTTGTGAGTCAAGGCCAGCCCCCTGGTTTCCTTTAAACCAGGGAAGGGTTTTTGAAAAGGTTCCAGAACAGGTGGGACTACAGGGAACCCTGTCTCGAAAAGACCAAAACCAAAAAAATATTATGTGTATGAGGTGTATTTCCTGCCACGTACTATAGATGTCACTTTGATGCGTACCGTGTGCCCATGGAAAGCCCTGAGATATTCCGATCCTCTGAACTGGAGTTATGGACCAGTTGTTAGCTGCCATGTGGGTGCTGGTAATGAATTTAGTCCCTACAAGAGCTCAAAATTAGAAGATTTTTTTTTCCTTGGAATGAAGAACTGAATATTGGACGCATGCCATTTAGGTCTTCATTCCATCTGGTGACTGATTCAGTGAAGAAATGGTGTACCTGTGCTGTAGAAAATATTGTAATGTGGTGCTAGAAGTGTTTCCAGCTTGGATAGGATCAGGATAAGGGAACATTATAAGAGAGGAGATACATGCAATCAACATAGATATATGATGAAAGTAAGCCTCAAAATATTTGCTGGAAATTTGAAATGACCTATATCTGTTAACATTGAAATCTGTAGCAATATTCAATGCTTGGTTCTTGACTACTTTTAAATTTAAACTTATTTTATTTTATGTATACTAATATCTTTTGCTTGCATGTATGTTGTGAACCCATGAATGAAACTGTGGAGACCAGAAGTGGGCATCAGATTCCACTAGGAATGGAGTTACAGATGGTCGAGCCATGGGTGTGCTAGGAATAGTAACCCCATCCTCGGAAAGAAAGCTCGTGGTTTTATTTGTTTGTTTGTTTTGGTGTGTGTGTTTTTTTAGACAGCGTCTCTCTGTAGCCCTGCCTGTACTGGAACTCACTACGGGAGATCAGCTGGCCTTTGAACTCACAGAGATATTGCCTTGCCTCTGCCTCCAAAGTTGCTGGGATTAAGGCCATGACTGTGCAGTTTCTTAACTGCTTGAGCCATCTCTCAGTTCCCAGTGTTTTAAGGGAGTGCCCTTACCTGGCTGATAGGCTCCAGTGGATGAAGTCATACCAAAGGACATCTAGGGTGTACAGAAACTTATTCAACGGGCCTAACACATATAAGAAAAGCATCAAAGCCTGTGGGTGAGACATGGAGGTGTGGGATAAGGAAGGGGGCTAAAATGATGATAAAGACATATTATAAAAATCTGCAAAAATTCAATAAAATACATTTAAAATAAATTAAAAAAATTAAAGAAAAAAATATATTGTGAGTTATCAAAAGAATAGAATGCTATGAGATTTAAGTCTTAATGGACACAGAAATAATTGAAATTGTTACAGTAACAGATATGATGATGCTAACATTTAATTTTTGTAAAAATTTATCTTTAAAGAAACCAAAACTGTTCCTATTGTTGCATTTTTCCATTTCTAAAATAATTGATATTTTAAAATAACTCGTTGTATATTTAATAATTCAAAATTAATGCATACTACACATTGGTTTGTTTTCTTCTGTTTCAGCTTATCTAATGAAAATTTTATGAAGAATTCTGATAGAAAGAGATGCTGAATAAAATTGAGACATACGCATAGCTCCTAATATATTCTTTTATATTACCAAAATGAAGAAAAGAGTAACAATTGAAAAAATATACAAATTATCCTGGTCCACTCAAATCCCTTCTCCTTCCTTATCTAACATTGAGAGGTTTCAACCTACTCTTTCCCCCAGAGTTGAGAGACATTCCAAGGTCCAGTTTTCCTATGTTCGTTTAGATTTACCAAAAGTCAGGATTCTATTAAGGTTCTTCTCAACATGATTTCAACTCTGATGTCATAATTAAGATTCGGCACCATCATCTCGCTAGTCATGCAAACACTGGAAGAAAATATCAACGCTAAGAAACAACTCCGTTCAGAAAGCCCACTGGCACCCCAGACTCTCTCTCTCCTCTCTCGTCTCTCTCTCTCTCTCCTCTCTCCTCTTCACACACACACACACAACACACAACATGCACACGCCACATACACTCTCACACTTCCTCTTTATGCCCTCTCTTCTTTGTAACAGCACTTTCTAAAGCTACAAACCCTTTCAGAGCACAAACTGGCTCTTTTCTTTTATTTAGCATGGACCGGTTGGAACTCACTTGACCAGTTTGAAGACTTACGAAAGCTTGCAATATTGTGTCTAATACATTTCCTAAGAATGTCTTGAATTTAATATACTAAATACGGTGCCATCCACGACATTGACCTGAAGGACCGCCGCGGGGGACCACCCTTCGCCTTCGTTGAGTTCGAGGACCCGCGAGACGCGGAAGACGTGGTGTAGAGTCGCGATGGCTAAGATTACGAAGGCTACTGTCTGCGCGTGGAGTTTCCTCGAAGTGGCCGCAGTACCTGCAGAGGCGGCAGCGTGAGTGGTGGCGCAGAGCTCCCTAAGGCCGCTAAGGCCCGCCATCCCAGCGGTCTGAAAACAGAGTGGTTGTCTCTCGACTGCTCCAAGTGGAAGCTGGCAGGATTTAAAGGATCACATGTGTGAAGCAGGTGATGTATGTTATGCTGATGTTTACCGAGATAGCACTGGTGTCCTGGAGTTTGTACGGAAAGAAGATATGACGTATGCAATTCGAAAACTGGATAACACTAAGTTTAGATCTCATGAGGGAGAAACTGCCTACATCCGGGTTAAATTTGATGGGCCCAGAAGTCCAAGTTATGGAAGATCGCGATCTCGAAGCCCTAGTCATAGCAGAAGCTATAGCAGAAGCAACAGCAGGAGTCGCAATTACTGCCCAAGGAGAAGCAAAGGATCTCGACGCTATTCTCCCAGTCATGGCAGATCTCGCTCTCGTACATAAGATGATTGGTTACACGTTTTGTGGAACCCATGTTGTATACATTTTTCCTTTACTCAGTACATCTCTCTCCCTCTTTTTTTTTTTTAATTCAATAGTGTGTTTTGTTCAGAATGGGCTAAAGTGTTGCATCGCATTCTTGTGTAAGATCCCCTTGCTCCTAGCATCTACATTCCCCTCATGTCTTTGGTTAATTGTATTTTAAGTGATGTCATAGACAGGATTGTATTAGTTAAATTCCATGCTCTTCAGACTGTAATATTGTGTAAATGTCTATTCTGCTCTGGTTTGTGTGAAATGGGATTTTGGGGATGTTTGTGGTTATCTTACTTGGGGAAGTTCTTATGTTTATCTTGCTTTTCATGTGTCTTTCTGTAGACATATCTGAAGAGATGGATTAAGAATGCTTTGGATTAAGGATTATGGAGCACATTTCAATCATTTTAAGATTGTCGAAAGGAGGATTGAGGAGGATCAGGTCAATAATGGAGGCAATGGTATGACTCCAAGCGCTATTGTCACAGATGAAATTGGCAGTGTTGACCTTATACTAAAAAGACAAAGGGTTAAATTTTATCTACCTGAAAATTATGCTGATATTAAATACTTCCTGGTTATTTGGCAGCCAAAATCTCTGGGCACAGAGGTAACATCTCTCCCAAACTCATATATTTATAAATTTTGAATTTTTTGAGTAGATATGATAAGACAAATATAATATTTAGTGAGTCTAAGGAATTATGGATAAGTTGTTAACATATAACAGAGAAACATACTCAGTGCAGGTATATTCTTTTTAAAAATTCATTTATGTGCCTGGAGAGATCTGCTCTCAGCAGTTAAGAGCATTGGCTTTTCTTGTCAGAAGACTGGGGTTCCATTTCCAGCATCCACATGGGACCTTATAACCAGCCCATATAAATCAGTCAGGAAAATCTGATGCCTTCTTCTGACCTCTGTGGCATGCACAGCATTCGTCCAACTTACATGCATCCAGTTTTAAATGCACTCATATACATTAAAATAAAAATAAAAATAATTTTGAAAAAAAATTATATATATCCAGCATATTTTTTTAGAAGCTACATATTAGCATGAATTTTCAAAGCTCCCAGTCAATGGATCCATGCAGTACTTTAAGGAAGAATCCTGCTGGACGTGGTGGCAGACTGCCTTTAATCCTACACTTGGAGGCAAAAGCAGGTGCATTCCTTGTGAGTTACAAAGGCCATCTTGTTCTACATAGTGAGTTTCCAGACAGCTGGGGCTACAGGCGACGGACCGACTGAGTTGAAAAACCACCAAAAATAATCCTTTAATGTTGATTTGTGGCATTACAAAGCACTTTGACCAAATTCAATGATGCAATATAGTTGAAATTTATTTTTATTGATGCTTTGTGTATTTCATACATCATTTCCAATTCAGTTCAGGCATATATCCCCTTCCGCTCCCCCCCAACCCGAACCCCTAACCCACTCTGCAGATCCTGCCATTCTAGCCGTAATTTGTGCTCTTTCTGACATTTTTGTTTTGTTTTTGTTTTTCATTTTTTTTAAACAATTAGGTGATAATTTGTGAGTACCAAGCATCCTCCATGTAAAACCCATTTGCAAACAGTTGTGCCCAAACCCCACACCACAGCTCAATGATGCAATATTTTAAGCCTTTACACTAGCTTTGTGCATGTTTCCATTAAGACCTACGGCTGAAAGTTGAGGTGTTTGTTTTTATATCTACTTACATATTTTTAAATTATCATGCAACAGTACATTCATACACATTACAGAAATAAATAAAACTTTAAAAAAAAATTAAAATAAAAAGGGGATACAGTTATATATTAAACCTTTTGCCAAAAATTTTTCAATTTAAATCTTAAAACTAACTATGCGGGAAAAGATTGTAAATGTTCCAACAGGTCAAAAATGTCACCAATTTAACGTCTGAGAAAGAAAAGATACAGCTTTGCATTGTGTAGGATGTACCAAGAAATATCAGCAGATAAGTTGGCCCATCTAAGCATTAAAAGCCAGGCGTGGTGGCACACACCTTTAATCCTCGCACTTGGGAAGCAGAGGCAGGCGGATCTTTGTGAGTTCAAGGCCAGCCTGGTCTACAAAGTGAATTCCAGGACAGCTGGGGCCACAGGGAGACCCTGTCTCAAAAAGACAAAAAGATAAATAAAAAAATAAAAGGAGGAAAAACCTCAGACCGCTACAAGCACCAAACATCTCTGTGGATCCTATTTGTAACAACTGTTTATAAAGAGTCCTAATGAACCTTACCTTCTAGGTGCCCCAAAGTTTTAATATGAGAGACTTTCTTACCTCCTTTTCATAGAACAAAGAAAAATATGATGGTAATGAAGTCAATCTCTAACTATAAATTAAAGCTGACTGATATAGAGTTTATCTCTTATAAAAACCAGTAAAAACTGCTTTCTTTAATTGACTAATAGAAATAGGAACTGTGAAAAGGATTATTCTCTATTCAGAACCAAATATAATACTAAAGTCTCTTTAAGCTGTCCACTTAAGCAAAATATATTAATACAGGAGAGCTCTCATATCAGCAATGGATTATTCTACCAAGGAGATGTTGGCCAGGGGATCCAAGCTCCCCCACTCCCAAAAGGTAAAGGCTTCTTGCCTGTAAACTGGGATACCTGCAAGAAGAGAGGCAGTAAGGCCCTGCTGTCAAAGACCTGATGTAAGCATGGGAAAGATGTATTGAGACCACACTTGCAAGTGTACAGTTGGTCTCTGGTATACCAGAGAGTGCTACCAAAGGCCACTAAACCAATAAAGCAAATATTGGTCTCCCTAAGTCAAGCAAGACTCCTCTGTCAGCATCAGCTACACCTAACCTGCCAGGAAATATTGTGCAGCAGTGGTAGCCATATGTCTGTATATCCCAAATATAATTGGCTATTAGCTCTCTCCTTGGAGGAATAACTCATGGCTGATGCCACAAGCTTACATCCTCTAGTGCTTAGGAGATGTTATAAGCCACAATAAGACCTTGTCCTCTTTTACAGAAAAAACGTAATTCACGGATTAGCATACCATCCAAACATCTGTGTGTAGACCAAAGTAACCTACCATAATAATTAGTACCGTCTAAATATCTATATATCTAATTGCCTGTGCTTCATTTGTAGGATTGAAATGTTATTCCTGAACAAACTGTCAGCCCATGAAAAGAAACATCCAGAACTGGTCAGAGTCCAAAACGACATCTCCAGAAAAGCAGACTGTTGTGCTTCTTGTTCACCTGTGCCCCTTTTCTAAGCCTAGGGAATAATCTGTGAAAGAGGGAGTGTGGTAGAATGTAAGGGCTGCGATTGGGGTGAATGGTGAAACTACAGCAATATAGACTGGATGCTTATTTGATCAACTTGATTGTATATACAAACCCCTCTAGTTGGATGGTGGGACTCTTGGGCTCTGTGGGTTTGGGCACAACTGCTTTCAAATTGGTTTTACATGAAGGATACTTGTACTCAAAACTTATTACTTATTGTTAAAAAAAAAGAAATAAATGAAAGTAAATTAAAAAAATAGATGAGAAGTTAAAACTGTCACAATTTCAATATTTCTCCTTTAACTATGAGTTCTGAACAAGGACATATAATGTGGAAAAAATGTTCAAACCCTAAAAGAGTAATGTCATTACTATAATTATTAGCTTGGAGTTTAACTTAGTAACCTGTTCAAGAAAAGAAATAGATCTGATACATATTCAGTACCACTAAAAGATTTTTAAAATTTTATATCTAGAAACAAATTTCTTATGGCAACCACATACAAATAACATTCATTAATGAAAAAGTTTAAATAAGTTACATAAAAATTATAAAATATATTATCCATGGTCATATTTTGTAATACTAATAAAAAGCCGTAGTATAAAATTTTAGAAGTTAAATTTTCCTTAGAGTTGAAATTATCCCTTAATTTGGCTTCTTCTTGATGAGATTTTTTTCAATGAAATTTATTTTATAGAGAAATTTAAGGTCCTGAAGATATACACTTTACTAATACCATAAGAAATGGATTTTGGGGACTGGAGACATAGCTCAGTTGTTAAGAACACTAGTTCTTGTTCCAAAGGACCTAGGTTTGATTCCCAGAACCTACATGGCAGCTAATAACCATTTGTAACTCCAGTTCCAGAGGAATTCAACACCATCTTCTGACCTTTCACTGTTGCATAATTAAAAGTAGAATAGATATATTTAGAATTTGGCAGAATATCCCTATTGATTCTATGACCCAGAAAGTGAGAATTATTATGGCCTAATTGAAGCCATTAAGACTGTCTGTACCAGGGAAAATTCTGACCCAAAATAATATTAGATCCATAGCAAGATTACAGAGATTACTGCCACTATCACGGGCTTGAAAGGTGGAGCACTGGCGGTTCCTACATCTCCCTTTATCTCTTGTATTTGGCCTGTCCTGAAGATGGATGGATCATGATGAATGGCACACTGACTTAATAAAGTAATGTCCTAATTGTAGCTCCTGTGTCAGATGTCTTCCTTATTTGAACAAATTAACACATATCCTGGCATCTGATGTATAATGATTAAAAATAAAAACTTCTTTTCTCTGTCCATGCTCAGAAGGAGCACCAGAAGAAATGCTATTGCAGCTGACAAGTCTAGCACTATATTGTTTCCACTCTATTTCAAGAGTGATAATTTTTCAGTCCTGTATAATAATTAGTAGGGGTCTTGATTACTCATCTCTTCCACATGGTTTCACACTCCTCTACTATATGTATGACATTATTGTAATTGGATTAAGTAAGCAGGAGCCAGGAACCACTCTAGACCTGACAGGAAAGTGTATGTGCATCAGAGTATGGGGAGTGAATCCAACCAGAATTCAAGGGCCTTCTTCAGTAAAATTTCTGGGAATCCTGTGGTGTTGGGAATGCCGAGGTATTTCTTTAAGGTAATACAATGTTGCGCCTAGATCCTCCTACTGCAGATGAAGAATCACAGCTATTAGTAGACCTATTTTGATTTTGGAGGTAACACATTCTTCACTTGGGTGTGTTACTCTTGCCCATATACTAATGATCCAGATGTTAGTTTTGAATGGGGTCAGGAACCAAATTCAAGCTGCTCTGCCACGTGGGCTGTAAAAACCAGCAGGCCCATTGATACATGGGTTATGACTGAAAGATTGAAACATCTTTGGATCCTTTGGCAAATCACCAAATGTGAACTGCCGTGGAGGCATTTGGGAAATTGGACTGCTTTTCTACAATGGAGCTAACTAAGGAAGAGTATGCCTGGAGTGCAGGATATCCATTAGGGAATATTTTATTTTACTGTGTCCTGAGATTAGTGTCAATGGGAAACTACAACATTCCAATCCAGGTAGGAGGATAGGAAAAAGCCTCTGGGAAATTAATGTGTAGATAACCCTTGTAGGTGAAAAATCGATACCCGGGTTGGAAAGACAGCTGAAGGGTTAAGAGCACTTGCTACTCTCTTAGAGGATATGGGTTCGATTCCCAACACCCACATGGTGGCTAACAACCAACTGTACTCCAGTTCTGGGGGATTTGGCCCACCCTTCTGACCTCCTTGGGGATTGCAGGACACAGGTGCAGTTATATACATGTAGCCAATGCATTAATACACATTAAAAATAAATTAATCAAGACCTGCTGAGGTGGTTGCTGATGGTGGAGGAAATATAGAACGGGTAGGAAAATAAGGTAGTTAAAAATACCAAGACCACAAATAGATATTTTTGTTCATGCATATGTATCAAGTGGGTATTCTTTCTGTTCCTTTATCCTGTAACATAAATAGTGATAATATAATTAGTTTAATGTTGTTTATCTAGATTATTCTTTTTAAATTATAATATGCTAAAAGATTAAATATTTATCAAGGGACTTTGCTGTTTATTCAGAGGGAATAATAATGCAGTTGTATGTGGGACAGTTTTACTTGTTAGGCAGAATTTTGACCTTGTTATTTTCTTCCTTTGGAAATTAAGCATAACAGAGGTAGATGTGATTATGTAGTGTGTTACTCTGGGTTCTCTAAAGGAACAGAACTCATAAAATGAATACATTTTCAAAGGGAATTATTTATAAGATTGGCTTACAGGATAAAGTCTGAGTAGTTCAACAAAAGGTTGCACACACTGGGGAGGCTGAGAATCTGGTAATTGCTTAGTCCTTGAGGCTGGATATTTCAGCAGGTCCAATCTTTTGCTGAAGGCCTGGAGAATTCCTGGAGATCTGCTGATCAGAAATCTACATTGGCACACAGAGAAGCTGGTTCTTGTATCAGAAAATGAATACTGCAGCAACAAGATAAATGAACTTGCCAATGAGAGTAACAGCAAACACAAAAAGCAAAGCAAAAGATGCCTTCAGCTATGTCCTTTTATATGGGCTACCTTCTAATTTTGTATCACTACAACCATAGATTATTTCAGGTTTCAAACTTAATCAGAGGTTTCTTTGCACAGTGGATGGTATAATACAATAACTTACACCTGGTAAAAGTGCAGAGAATAAATGTCTGTAAAGTGCTTAGCCAGAAATGGACATCTGTATGACATCCTCACCTCAAGTTTCAGGGACCATCACAGAAAAGGGAATGACAGACTACATGATCCAGAGGACTGAGAACACTAGTGTGAAAATTGTCTTCTGGATATGACAGGGTCATTTTACTCATGAACTCATAACAGCTGTGGTTGCCTGCACAAAACCTGGACAAGATCAAACCATGCAATATTCTACCAAGGAGGGACTCATGAATCCCCAGTCTCTGACTGGGAGATAATGACAATTGATGACTTCTATGAGACAGTTTTCTTTACAGTGATGACCACTGGTAGGTTTAGCACATTCCAGTAGAAGGCACCACCCACATGAGTATATGAGAACCACAAATTGGTTTTGATGGGTTATAGATATTAAAGGAGGATATGAAGTTCACAGAGGATAGAGAGATGTTAGAGGATCTGGAAGGAGAAGAGAAGGGACAAAAAGATCAAAATACATTGTATGCACGTTTAAACTTCTCAAACTAATGAAAATATATTATAAAATATCCCTATGTATAATAACTTTAATTTGCATATGGCTATTTAATACCATTAGTTCAAAGGCATTTATAACCTTATCCATTGAAGTATGTGCTGAAGGTTTGTGCTCTAGGAGAGAAATATGTCCCAACAATCTATTAAATTGACCTTGGCCCCTTGCCTTGATTAGGTAATAGTACTGTAGGCCTGCTTCTGTGCTATGCACTGTGTTACCTTAATCCATTCATCAATTTTTATCCATTTGTACACTTGATTATTGTGACTTTTTAGTAAGTTTTAATTTGGGGTAGTTTCAATCCTCTGGCTTTGTTCTTTTCTTTGAATATTGTGTTAACTATTGGAGTTCTTTAGTTTTCCACATTTAATAAATGCTGAAATATCAGCAGGATTGTATTTGGAAAAACTTACATCTTGAAAATACTGAATCTCCCTATCCATTACAATGGAATATCTCTCTGCTTATTTAACTTTTACATGCCTACTATTAGAGTTTTATAGTTTGTCCCACATAAAAGATTTGTAATTTTAAACATTTTGGAAGTTGTTCATATAAATAAATAGCTTTTAATTTCAAGTTACAGGTTTTAATTGATGACATATAAAGAAATGGCTGACTTTATTAATAACATAATCACGCATTAAGGCCTATGCTCAGCAGATTAAAGCACTTCCTACTCAAGCTTGGTAAAATGAATTCAATATCAGGAGCTCTTGGTAGAAGGGAAGACTTGACTTCCAAAAGTTGTCTTCTGACCTCTGCAAGCACACTGAGGCAGATACACACAAACTCTCTCTCTCTCTCTCTCTCTCTCTCTCTCTCTCTCTCTCTCTCTCTCTTTCACTGACACACAATATGGTGGTTTGAATGAGTGTCCCCCATAGGCTGTAAGTATTCAGACATTTGTCTCCAGTTGGTGGCACTGTTTTGGAGGTCTTAGAAGGTGTGGCTGTGCTAGAGGAAGTACATTATTGGGGGCAGGCTTAGTGAGTTTAACAAGCCTCGTGGTCTACAGTTGCTTTCTATCTGCTTCCTGTGCTCTTTTCGAGATGTGACACTTGGCTTGCTGCTCCAGATCCAGTCGCCATGCCTCCCGCCACAATGGGCTCTAATTCCCTGGAACCGTCAATTGTAAGCTCAAATAAACTCTTCCTTTTATAAGTTCCTTGGTCATGGTGCTTTATCACAGCAATAGAAAAGTGACTAACACAGTAATTTGGTACCAGAAGTGGGGCGATGGCTGTGAAAAACCTGACCATGTGGATGTTTGGAGAAATGTGGAAGACTTTGGAACTTTGGGCTAGAAAAGCTGTTGACTACTGTAAGCAGAGCTTAAGGGGCCATTTTAGTAGAAGTCTGGAAGAAAGCATGACTGCAAAAAATGTAGTTTCAGAGGAAAATAAAGACTTAGGCAGCAACCAGGATATTTTGATAGTCTGGCAGCAGTTTGCCCACAGCCCAGATGCTTGCCTGATGCTAAGTTGAAAAGCAGTGGACTGATGTCTTTGGTGGAGGATATTTCAAGACAGCCTAATGTAGAAATGGTGGCATGGCTTTTAATGGTGAATATTATACAGATCTACAGTGAAAAAGAGCAAATGGGGCAGAAGGAAATGCAGAATGTACAGGAAGTACACTAGGAAGATTAAAGGTGTGGCCAAGTCATGTGAAAGAAAGGCTCCCCTTCATAAGGAGACTAAAGTAATTAAGGAGAGGCCTGGAGATTTAGAAGTAAACAAAAGAATCAGTACCTTCAGGGCAAGACCACACCCAGCTAATCCAACAAGTCCAGGGCAGAGAAAAATTGCAAATGTGGTTGAAATGGGCCAGGGTCCATCCCGAACTTGCAGCCGAACTCGGTGGTTTCATTCACGTGGTGCTGGCTTTGGAGGCGTGAAGTTTGCAAGAGTGAAGGGATCTTCAGTTCTTCCTCCACAGTTTCAGAGAGCTGCCGGGGTCAGGCAGAGAGCAGCAGGGGTGTCCCTGCATAGAGAAGGCCCTGATTGGCCATTGCATGAAGCTGTGAATATGAAGTCTGGTTGGCAGCGAAGACCCCAAGAAGACATTCGAGATGCAAGACCTGTGAGATATTTGCCAAGGAGAGCTGCATACAGGGAGTGGTACCAGCCTGAGTAATAGATGTATGTCGCAAGCAAAGCTGGAAGAGCTGAGCCATCTAAGCCCTTTGGAAGTCAAGTCCCAGAAGTTGCACATGGAGCTACTGGACTTGATGTTTGCCCTGCAGGTTTTCCGTCTTGTTTTGGTCCAGTGTTTCCTCACTATGCCTCTATTCCTCCCTTTTGGAATGGGAATGTGTATTCGGTTCTACTGTACGTAGGGAGTATGTGATTTGTCTTTTGATTTTACAGGAGCTTACAGTTAAGAGATTGGCCTGAGTCTCAAAAGAGACTTTGGACTGTAGACTTTTGAATGGCATTGAAACTGGTAAAGACTATGGGGTCTTTTAAGGTTGGATTAAATGCATTTTGCATTTTATATGGTCAGGAGCCTATGGGGGCCAGGGAGTGGAATGTGGTGGTTTGAATGAGTGTCCCCCATAGGCTGTAAGAATTCGGACATTTGTCTCCAGTTGGTGGCACTGTTTTGGAGGTCTTAGAAGGTGTGGCCGTGCTAGAGGAAGTACATTATTAGGGGCAGGCTTAGTGAGTTTAACAAGCCTCATGGTCTACAGTTGATTTCTCTCTGCTTCCTGTGCTCTTTTCAAGATGTGACCCTTGGCTTGCTGCTCCAGATCCAGCCGCCATGCCTCCCGCCACAATGGACTCTAATTCCCTGGAACCATCGATCGTAAGCTCAAATAAACTCTTCCTTTTATAAGTTCCTTGGTCATGGTGCTTTATCACAGCAACAGAAAAGTGACTAATACACACATGAACACAGACATACACAGAGACACTAACACTAACATTAACAATAAATAAATAAAACAAAAAAATAAAATGACCACATTAGTTTTAAAGGTGTTTTGGTAGATTACTTGGGATTTTCTTCCTTCATAATCTTGCTCTGTACCAAGGTGTATTCTTTCCTCTTTCTTTCTTTCTTTCTTTCTTTCTTTCTTTCTTTCTTTCTTTCTTTCTTTCTTTCTTTCTAGTTTATTTATTTATTTTCTTTGAAATGGGGTTTCCCTGTATCTGCAGCTGGCCTGGAACTCACTTGTAAACCAGGCAGTTCTCAATATCACAGAGATACAACTGCCACTGTCTTTGCCCCCATGAATGATGGGATTAAAGGCATGCACTACCACAATGGGACCTCTTTCTTCTCTTTTAATCGTGATCTTTTATTTTTCATTTCTAATCTGGATGGGGTAGACATTCAAATTTCAAAAGACTTATAAGAGACAAGAGTATGACTTTTTCCTGAAAAATGACAGTTTTTAAGGGAGATTTGTAACATAAAGAAGCTTGGATTTGGACCTTACTTTTTCAGGAATTAGGAAGCAATTGTGTAGATATGTAGTATTCATAGCCTTATTTTCAGGAATTTAACTGTTCATGCATATACTAGCTGATCCAAGGATAGATACAGAATGTGATAATGCAGATCTATTTTGCTGTTTATATCTGAATAAAATTATATAGTAAAATTGATATTATATATGTGGTGGTGTTGATTAAGTTAAGAACTTATAGTGTTGTTTTAATAAACTAAGATGTTATAAAACCAGGGCTTGGCTTAAGAAGGAAAAAATAAAATATGACATAATGAATAAAATAAAAACATAGAAATTACTTTATCTTACCTCATTTAAGTTTCGTTTACATAATTAGGTATGGGATGGTTCATAATATATGTATAAGACAAAGAACTCCACAAAGCATAATATATAGCTATTGTATTAGAATTAGTTTATCTAGTTTTAAAAACAATATGCTCTTTATATACGTCTTTGAAATGGATTAGCTTAGATATATAGTGCTACAGAGAAGGAATGTTAATCAAATTGCCTATCTTATTGTGAAGGGAATGTTTTGGTTCATAAAAGTAGGAGGTTCAAGAGAATGAATTTCAATAAGTTAATGCATGGCTGGATCCAAAACTTCAAATGACAGCATTGTCTGTAGTGCCACAGTCATTTTTCTCTATCACTTTCCTCTGTCCTCTTTTGTTGTATTTTTATGCTCATGTGAAATCTTGACATGAATATTTGATAAGGTCACCAGGAGCCTCATGAATATATTCTACCAGATAATGATCCCAACATAAAAAGTTCTTCTTTCTTAATAATTCCAGTGAAAGATGAAGTTAACTCTTTCTGTTGCTTTTTATTGTTATTGAATGTGTTTCCAAATTCATAACATGGAGGAACAGGATGAGGTTTTAAAAGGAAACATAAGTATTTTTAAAATAATAGTTAATATATATTTTTATTAAAATTTTTTGCATTTCATACATCTTAATCATATATTTATCCTCTCCTCTATCTGCAACCCTCCAAACCCCTCACCCAATTTCATACAATCTATCATATGTTAATGCATGTCAAGTCAAGTTTGTTTACCCAGATGTGCCTTGGTGTGAGTTCAGCAACTAGACCCTGATCATTGTGTCTAGCATCACTCCACTCCACAACTGTCCCTCAACCAGAAGTAATCAGGTATCAATGATTTCTCAGCTAAGTTTGGAGCTTCTTACCCATGTTCCCAGTTCTATGCTGGCATTGTTTGATTTGAGCTTCCACGGATCTTGCACATGTTGTAACCATTGCTCTAAGTTCATATGACAAAGTTCCCAGCTGCCTGGAAAACTGATTCTCATTGGTCACCTACCACACCAGTCTCTTACATATAGTCTTTCCACCCTATCTTGCACAACGTTCCCTGGGCCTTGGGTGGGTGAGGTTTAACATAGGAGTTCTATTCAGACACAAGCACTCTGTAGTCTCTTATCCCTTCATTTTGCCCAGTTGTGGGATTATATGTCAATCAACCTCTGTTGTATGAAGAAGTTTCTCTGGTGAGAGTTTAGAGCTGCAAAAATATTTGTCCAACTCCATGCTCTACTATGCTCCATAAGCCTTAGGTTATGGAAGTTATATTGTATATCTGTTACTTAGGTCTTGGCAGATCACAGATAATTATTCTCTGTGTTTGACTAGTTGTGGAACTCTGCAATAGTCTCCATCTGTTGTAAAAAGAAGCTTTTTTGATGAGTAATTAGAGGTATACTTGTTTGTCAATATAAGGATCATATTTGGCTTGGGAAGTGACAGACATAAATTTTTCTCTAGGATTTATGATTTCTCCAGTCATATGTATTTGACTATGTTTACAGTACCACACATGAGTTCCCTCCCATTGAATGGGTTTTAAGTACAATCAGATCTCTGTTAATTATCCCCAAGATAAAAGCCCCATTACTCCATTAACAAGTACAGTTTTCTACAATAGCTATTGCTGTGGTTATTAGGCTTCACAACTGTGTTGGACAGTTGATTGGTTTTCTCCCTTAGCAGCTTGCATATTATCCTCTAGAACAATGAGAGCTAGTCTTCAGGAAAGAGGGTCAGTACCAACTCTACCATTCCAAGTCCTATGTTTGAAGTATATTCTGTCTTCAGCAACAGGGACTTACCTTTAAGTTCTGGAAGAATATCAAGGGCTATGGCAATAGGCTGTGCTATTTAGGAGTCTTTTAAACTACCCTGACCAACATCTTAAAGGGAGAGTTCTCCTGTCTGATACTCTGCTTCTGTTATTTAGCCTTCAGTGATAAAAATGCACTCATGCACATATATTATATGTGTATTTTCAATAGACGTTGAACTAATGTATTTCCCTTTGTTTTTTTTTTTCATATCACTTAATCACTTGTTATCTCTTCCCTCCTCCCACTGTCTAAACCTACCATTTCCCTCCCCAGTTAAAGTACACTCATTCCCCCTTTGATATTACCTATCTCCTCTTATCCCCTTCTGTCATCTTCTTCTTTCCATTTACTCCCATTGTTCCTTACATAGCCCTCCCTCCTACTTCCCAGTAAATTTCTCCCATTGTCTCTATTTCCCCCTTGATAACACCTGTCTCCTACTACTCCCCTCTTTGGGTATCCTTCCTATATACCCTCCATGATTCCTTTCCATAGGTACTGTGGGTATATCAAGATATATACTCACTTATAAAGACTTGGAGCTAAGATTCACAAATAAGATAGAATATATATCACTTATTTTTCTGAGTTGTGTTACTTCACTTAGCATAGCAATTTCTTTGACCTGAAAATTTGATGATTTTTTTTCAATTTACTACTGAATAGATCTCCATTGTGTTAACATACAACATTTTCATTTGTTGAGGGACATTTATGTTGTTTCTATGTCTTAGTTATTCTGAGAAGAGAAAGAACAAATATTTCTGGATAAATATATCTATAGTAGGATGAGTCTTTGGGTATATGTCAAGGAGTGGTAAAACTGGATAATATGGTAAGTTTTAAAGTATTTTTAATGAGTTTTCCTCTGTGTTTTCCATAGTGGTTACACCAGTTTGCAACCCCACCAGCACTGAATGAGGGTTCCCCTTTCCCCACATCCTTGCCAGCATTTATTCTCATTTGTCATTTACTAGGCTGCCAAGTTGCCAAAGACTGCTAAAATGAAAGTATATGGGTTTACTCAACCCCAAGAAAATGTCAGCTATATGTCTGAATTTTTATCACATCCCAGGTAGATATAATGATTATCCCATCACACTTTCTGGTGTATGTTTATGCCATGTGCGTGGAGTATGCCCATGTGTATGCAACAGGTTGTGTATACCCATACATGTTCTAAGGAGGCCAGAGCTGGATGTTGCACTCTATTACTCTCCACCTCATGCTTTTGAGATGGGGTCTATCACTGGGCTTTGAGCTAGTCTGGTCCAATAAGCATCAGTCTCTGACCCAATAGAGCATTGAACTCGGGCCCTCGTGGTCGCACAGCAAGTGGTCTTACACACTGTGACATCTCCCAAGCCTCATCATACTATTTTTCAGTTAACAAATTTGGCATCATAAAATATGCTTAGCTACAATGTTAAATATTAACTGTTTTGAAAGTACGATTATAGAAAATGATCCTTTGAAAATTACACACATATATAGTACATTTGTGGCCATTTGTATACTAGTAGCAATTTCCTGCATGTTTTCTATTTTCTTAATCATTTTCAGAAAGTTAAGAAATTATCATATCCATTCATGTTTCATAGTGACCATATTTCTTAAGTTTTAATTGCAATTTTGTGAATTTAATACAAAATATATTTTAGCCATATTTAGAACTCCCACCCATTTCTGCACTTTCTCTTACTACCCTCAACCCAATTTCATATACTCATATATAGATATATAGATATACATACATATAAATGCCTATCAAGTAAAATTTCTTATTCCTTAGTGGAAGTTGAAATTAGAAACCAGAAGCAAAGTTTTCAACTAGGAAGTTAAATTGCATTGCCATTGGCTTAAGGTATAATGATTCTTGGTTGATGGAGTCGATGACAAGGTTATCTGTCTGTGTCTGCAAAATTCTACCTGTTTTGCTTATATTTTCATTGTAACTATAAAATCCAATATCTTGCCACTTATGTAACATGCAAAGTCCCATTGGAAGCTCTCCTGTTCAATGTCACACTCAGTGCACTTCTTTCCTTTAAAGACATACCTATTTATTTCACTGTATATTTATTTCACCTATATATTTCACTGTACCCTGGAAATGGGGAGTTTTGTTTTCTTCTTTCCTCTGTATATGCTTTTGTATGGGTTTATTTCATGAAATAAACATTTTTCCAAATAATTGAAAAATTATTCTTACATCCTATTTATCTGCCACAAACTGTCATTTATTCATACTGTACAGTAATAAGTAGGTGCCCATGTCATAAACATAATTGTAATAAGCTCTAGAACCCTTGATTTCAGTGTTATACACAACTAAGATTCCCCCCTCTGTCTTCCTTCTTCATTTCTTCCCTTGACAATCAAATGCTCCCTATACATCCTAAATAAATATACCTTAATTTTTATCACAGCTTACTTAAATTTATGATCTCAAATTCCTTTGTAGTCACAATCAAAATGTAATGGATAGAAATCATCACTTTTAGATCATGCAGGATTAAGACACAAGCTAGTTCATGATTCAATATAATTTATGCATTTACCTGTTCTCTTAATTTTGTTATTTCAGCTTACTATACATGCCTGATTGGACTTTCTGAATCACAGCTGAATATTCATTTTGAATGATGCATGCTGAGCATTTAGTGAAACACACACTGTGGAATCACAGGAAACAGGTGCAATTCCCATTGTTAAGACTGATGATGGGTGAGGCTGCTCCAGACAGAAGAGCCTAGCATTGTTCTCTCATGGTAGCATCTGTCAATCCAAAGTACATATTAGCCATGAGTTGCAGATTTTGAATCTGTCTAAATGGAAAAAAGCCATAATTATCCAAGCCTTCTTTAATCCTTTGGGAGTAGTGGTATTTAAGGACTTTTCAACTGTGAGTAGACATATGTACACTTTAGGTGCAGCAATTATTTTTTGCTAATTCTTCATACATGAATTCGGCAATGACTCCTTTTTTGTTCTGGCTTTCTGAGACAGTCTCCGCATAGCCCTTGCTGACCTGGTACTTGCTATGTAGACCAGGCTAGCCTTAATCTAACAGAAATCTACACGTCTCTGCTTCCCAGGTGCTGCGATTAAAAATGTGGTACACCATGCCCAGCCAAAATTGAGCTTTTTATTACTGTTGTGTAATTCTATAATTTACTTGCGTCTTTATTTCCTATGGCTACAAAATATATTTGTCATCTTCATAAAATTTGTATTGAATTGGGATGATTTCAATCTTTTGTGAAATGATGGAATACAGATTATTTTAGATTTGAGAGTCCATGAATACAGTTCCTACTATATCACAATCAACAAATTGATTGTTGAGAAACTGAAATAGAGGGATAAGTTCATTCTAGATCTGCAGTTATTTTAATGCCTACATTGGAGATATAGCAATACTGAGGGTCTAAGGAGGGAAATTCCTTCAGTGTGACTTAGATATAGCAGTGTATCCGTAAAGCAGTGTTGGCCCCTGGCAGGGAGAGGTTCTCCAGGGGGAGACTGGTATGATTTTCTTTTTTTCTTTTTTTCTTTTTTTTATTTTTAAGACTGGTCTGATTTTCAGCAAAAAGATATTAAAATAAGTATTTTACATAACATTTTGTTCAAAACAAGTCTCTGATATTTGTCTTGGGTATTAAACAATCAACTTAGATATAGCCTTGATATAGTCTCTGCCAGGATGCAAGACTTACGTTCCTATTAATTTTGGAAACTAAAGGACAAAGGATAAAGGAATAAATTCTGTGTTCACATATGTCAATGACTTTTACACTGGGCTTGTAACAGGTAATTCAGTAGAATTTCTTGAATTCATCGAAGGGCTATTTTTATTCTCTCTCTCCCTTCTCCCCATGGTAGCAGGCATTTCTATAATATAGGCTAAATAAGATAATATAAAGTGCTGAAAAACTGATGAAACCAAAACTATTAAAAAACAGAAGTTTAGAGATTTATGTTGGAGAGGGTATTTATTTTAATTTCATAGCATACTGCTTTAAAGACAACCTTTTCCCTCAAATGTTGAGATATGTGTCAAATATAAGAACTAAATAATTGCATATGATTTATCCTGTGCTTCAGGATAAATTAGTACACCAGTCATCTTCTGAGGGATATTTTATCAGGCGAGATTCTACTTAATCAGATGGCAGATCTGGAAAGTAATGTAAAATCTCCTACTTCTTATTTCTTAAATATTAATTTAAAGAAAATTAAATATTTACATTAGTAAAATTATGCTTGGAGGTAGAGAAATGGTTCATTGATTAAGAGCACTGGTTGCTCATGCGTAGGACTAGGGTTTGGTTCCCAGCATGAAACAACCATCCATAACTCAAGTTCCAGGGAATCCAGCCCTGTCTTCTGTCCTCCAGGGAATTCAAAGACACTGGAGCACTTACATAACACACAGGCAATACACTCATATACATAGGGAAAAAAAAACCCTGTGCTGTGTGCATTACGTCCAATGAGATCATAATGAATCTGCAACCTCATTCCGGGCAAAGTCAAGTAGGAGCTCTCACAAGAAATGCCACCACAATTTGCAAAGGTTCAGAGCTGTCAGGCATTTGTATAGGATGTAGAAGTTCATCATGGTGGAAAGAGCAGTGAATAAAAGATGCTAATATGAGCAAGGTCTGATCAGTTACTAATTTAAAATCACTTTTCTTTATGTGAATCATGTAGTCTACCTCTTGATGGGTGTTAGAGAGCAACCATGCCCAGTGCATCTGATTGTTAAACTAACCTAACTTTAAAATAAAATAATAAAAACTTTTCTGTAACTTTAGTAGAGAATTATTTTCCTGGAGCTAATGCAATTATTAGGGCACATAAACAAGCAATGAAGAGTTGTTCGAAGTATTATTTAGCTTCTCTTCTAGAATAGCCCTGAGACAAGATTCTCATTCAATGTAAGAAAATATTGAAGCCCTGAAGCATAGCAAATATATATATCTCTTTTAAACAAAAAATACAGTCTAGCCCAAATTATGCTTTATTCATCCAAAACAAAAATATTGCATTTTTCTCAAAGATAAACTTAAATTTCTATTACAAAAATCCAGTTAGTGAAGATGTTTTCTCTATTTTATCATATAGAATAATAAGTAATGAGGTAGTGGCTGACTGAGCTTTGTAGCCATGTGAACTTTAATGTTTATGAACACTTGCTAATTTTCAAAGTATATCACTATAAAAAATTACTGACACAGTTTTGAGATATATGATTACATGTGCATATGAGCACAGTGTTTCCTGGGGAGAAATGCAGACACCCAGGACAAGTGGCTGGCTTAAAGGTCAATGAAGGTTGTATGACATTCACTGGTAACAAATAATATCAATATTTTGAGTCAGAGTTGAACTTGATCTACTAAAATTCTTTGAGTAGTAAAGATATGAAATATTCTTTTTAAAGGTATTTAATAGAATGACATGTACATTTGCATCCTTGCTTTATTAAGCAGAAATATTTTGGATAGTTTGAGTAATCGCTATTCAGAAATTTATGACCTAAATAAAAAGTTATTTAAAAAAAAAACCTGAAAGATGCAGGACAGTTATGGAAGAATACATGATCTGGGATGGGGTGGGGGGGGGAGGGAAAGGAAAATATGCCTGATCTGAATTGGAAAATGATGTACGAAATGCACAAACCATCAATAAAAATTAAATTAAAAAAATCCACAATAAATCATGGTGGCATACACCTTTAATGCCAGCACCTGGGAGGAATAGGCAGGCAGATCTCTTTGAGATTGAGGGCACTCTAGTCTACAGAATGAGTTCCAGACTAGTTCAGACTACAAGGAGACCCTGTCTCAAAATACCAAAGAACAAACTTAGACATAAAACTGATGTCAAGAAAATTTATTTTGAATGATTTGAATGGGGGCAGAAATCTTTTTGATTATAACAAATAACCAATGAAATGATTTAACATATGTGCTATCAATGGTAAACCTTAAAGAAAAACTTGATATTTAGCTGTGCTAGGATAAGGTTGATCTCTAGCAATAAAGCTTAAGAACTATGCAAAGTTAGTATGGATTTATGTGTATATCTTAATATTGCAATAATTTACTTTATGAACATCATACTCTTTGGGGTTCAAAAATATAAATTAACTTAAGTCACCTATTTTATTTATTTATTTTTGTCACCAACTGTATTTTATTTTATTTATTTATTTATTTTTATTTTTAATTAATTAATTAATTTATTTTTAAGGGATTCTACAATACAATGACACAGTTGTTTGCAGAAAGCATTGATGTCACTCGTTATGTCATACAATCAGGTAATTGGTGCATTTTGCAAGTATCTATGTCCAAATTTTGAACAACCCAAGGTTCCCATAGACCAGTTGGAGAAGCTTGTATGCACAGACATGTTGCTCAATCAGGAGTCCAGACTATATTCCTGTAGTCTCATGATTCACCCCTATCTCTCCACAGCCCTTACAATCTACCATGCCTCCTCTTCCGCAGTTTGTTCGCTGGGCTTTGGGAAAGGGGCACAAGTGGGTGAGAAGAAAACAGTCTAATTTCTTTGGAGTTGTCATTTTGGACTCCAGTCTATTCAGGTTGTCACCTATTTTATTAAATACATATAATGCTGATAACAACTCAATATTTTCATTTACACAAATAATTGATCTTTAAATGAAAGTAGCAAAATTCAGTTTTAAACAATGCTCATGCTGTGCTGAAACCTATTCCATCATATTTTATGCTCTTCCCCTTAGAGTCTATCAAAACTTCACTCATATACATGATAATTACAAATGAGCTCATGTAAATAGTCACATTTGCTCTTTCATTATTGTGTGAGGCTGTTTGAGTGAAAATGTCACTGAGAAATTGTCAGAATTTCTAATCATCTGATGGTCCTTTAGTAATGCATGGCTGCAATCCACATGATAGTCTTCCCTCCTAGAACCAGGCTTGTCAGTTCCACAAGACTGCAGGCTTTTGGAGCTGTTTCCTGCTGGCAGACTAACAGTTCCTAAACTGAACTCTTTGCAAGGAGAGGGGAGGGGGGGCGTGGGAGGTTTCCCATGGAATAATAAAGAAAACAGACTCAGAGAAAGTCTGGGAGATAGACTCGTTTATTGTTGGAACTGAAGGCTTTTATACCAACCCATGTGTGGGCCAGGACATGTACACAATTGGGGGCTGGGATAGGTAATTGGGACAAGGGAACCTCAGGCTATATTCCAGATCAAAGTTCTTTCCTGAGAGATCAAAAAACAACCCAGGCTTCACAGGTCTATGACAATAACAGCAGGGGTCAAAGCTTTGTCTGTTCTGTAACTGTTCTTAAGTACTTCTGCTAAAAGAATACCTACAAGAAATAATGAGATATGAACCTACTGGGTGTCCTTTGTGTCTATTCACTCACCACAGAGTCTTAGAATGTGAGACATTAATCCAATTCTCATAGATAATGATACTAAATAAATATTGTATTATCACAAAAGAGAATACATTTGGAATAGAATACAAAATTCCACTGAAGTTTTAGAATAAACTTCAGGCTTTCTCGAAGTAAGTTAAGCAATGTAAAGCTGCTTAGGTTAGAGCAGACAGGCTCAGATTTGCATATTACAACTCTTAAGCTACCAAGTCCTGGGGAATTAGAGAAGCATCTTTAGTCAAGTCTTCCTGCAGTCTCTATCAGCTTTTAAATTTTTTCTACCTTTATTAATATACGACTGACAGTAGATAATATATTTAATGAGTCAGGCTATGATTTTATATGCTGATATTGTGATGTAATTGTTATAATCAAGCTCATTAACAAACTATTACCTCACATACAGTGATGTGTGTGTGGGTATGCTTAATATTGATTATTTTGGAAAATTCAAGTACACACTACAATACTAACTTAACCTCCCATATTAAACAGCATATATTATTTATTCTGTCTAACTAATATTTCCTAACCTCTGACCTTACCCCCACTTTCTGCACCCTCACTAGTTATTAACAACTGATCTTCTTGGTATCTATGAGTGCCGGAGTCCAGCTCCAGCAGGTTCAGTTCCTGAAGTGGGTGGTTGTAAAGGCGGCAAAGAAATTAATCAAATAAGACACAAGAATCTCTTTTTTATGACCTAAGGAGCATCTATCTTCCCTGCTCCTGTGTGGAGGACCTCTTGGGTTCTTCACTCTGCCGATTTCTTGAGCTAAGGATCAGAGATCATTTGCCTTCTCTGATCCTGTGCAGAGAGCCTTTCAGGTTTGCCACTCTGCCGAGTTCTTTTCTTCTCTGCTCCTCAGGTCCCAAAGTTTATTTTTATATGCCCTAAAACTAATACATGTTATGCAAGTCTAAGCTAATGATGAAAAAAATAACCCAACTTCCCCGTAAATATTTTTCAGAAAATTCACACCTGAAATCATTCTTAACATCAGAAACAGTAAAACAATCAATAATGGTGCAATTACTTAGTTGAGATATCAAGAAAGTGAAACAATAATAGTATAGCCATTCAGCTAAGCAATTTAACAGTTTTGCAGCACAGCGAAGTTAATATTAACTTTTAACTCTAAGGACTTCATTCTTTATGCCTTGTGGTTACATAGGTGCTGGACAGTGTAAAAAATTAGTATTGACCTGGATCATGCCACACCAATGAGAGTAGGAATCATGTGATAAGTGATCAGTTGTCATCAAATGTTCATACTGCCTACTTGTACCCATTCAATAAAAAAATTTGTGTCTCTTCAAAAAAAAAAATTAGCTTTAAAGCTTTAACGATAGAGAACTTTATTTTTCTCACTTTAGTTCCTTTTTCACTCTACCTGTAAGTCATTTTGTGGCTGATGTAGCTTTGATTCATATCTTGTTTTTATTCTGGTCATTGTTTTCCTCAGTTTCTGGTTTTAACACATTCTGCTGAGGTGATTTTCTAAGGGCTATTAAACTTTGAGTCAGATCACTAGAATGCACTGTTTTACTGGACTTAGATTCACTTTGCCCTACAATCCTCTTTTAATTTAAATCTGACCATGAAATCAAAATGCCTTTCTTTACTTGGGCATTCTGTGCATGACACAGTTTCTGTAGAGTTCTTAATTACTACTGTATCATACTTTTAAGTTGTGTACACAGTGCCATTATTTCTCACAAAGTACTCATTTCTAGAAAAGGCAAAAGTATCAGTTCCATTCCTTGAGGCAGAAGTAGGTACCCTAATTGCTGGAAAGCCAAAAGTCAAGCAGGCAAGAAAAATAAGAATTAATATGATAAGAAGAATTATTCAAAACCAAGGTCATCTGGAGAGCAGACTTCAACCAGATGGGTCAGGTCACTGGAAATTTGTCAAGCAGTGAACCTTTCATGAATGGCTCCGCCATATGAGCATATTTTTTTCAAAAAATATGTAAATATAAATAAGATCATGCAATGTGTTCATCTTTATGGGTCTGTATAATGACCTGAATATTTTTCCACATTACTGCACACAGCTTTATGTTCTAAACCTGAAGAATAAATAGCATTCCACTGTGCTTTTAATTTTTCATATTTTTATCTATTCATATATTGAAGGACTGTTTTTTTTATCCATATCTTGGCTATTTTGAATAAGGCTGCAAAGAATATGAGCATTCAGACATCTCTTTAAAATACTTTATTATATCTTTGGACATATATCCAGAGGTGGGATGATGTAATCTATGGTATATTGACACTTTTGTGTAGCTTCAGCATATTGCAGTAATAGCTATATGGACTTACATTACCATCAAAAGTGTACAAAGATTCATTTTCCTCTACACTTTACCAACACTTTTATTTCCTGTCGGTTTTTTTTTTCTAATAAAAGTCATCCTAGTTAAATGAGAAGCAGTAGTGATATTGTTTGATGGTTAGTGAGTGATTCTTTTTTTTTTTTTTTTTGATTGATTGCTAAATTGGCAGCAGCAAGTTGTCTGCCATAGATCTTATTTAGTGAGAGACGGAAGCATCACTTTGATACCATGTATTATAGGGAAAACTGGAAAATAGCTTTTCAGTTGAATTTGATGAAATTGAAATCTTGCCGGGTGTGATGGCACATACCTTTAATCCTACCACTCAGGAGGCAGAAGCAGACAGATCTCTGTGAATTCAACCTTGTCTACATAGTGAGCTCCAGGCCAGCTGGGACTAAAGTGAGACTTTGTCTCAAAAAGTCCAAAAAACAACAAAAAATTAAATCTTTCTAAAGATAAGACTGAATTAATGTAGGTGTCTTTTTTTGTTTGTTTATTTTTAACGGATTCTACAATATAATGACACAGTTGTTTGCAGATAACATTGATGTTACTCTGTAGGTGTCTTTTTGTGACTCTTTTTAAAAAATTGTGTTAAATAAACTTTTAGGACCTTGATTCTTTATATTATTTATTTTCTACATAACATCTAAAGTATTTAAAACTTTATTTTATTTTCTGACATTATTTGAATAATTTAGCATGAATATAAAATCCATATGCTTTTATTGCTTTTTAAATGACACTAATATTGACATTTGTTTCTTGTATATTATATTTTGAAAAACAAATATTAATAGTTTTCATATATGTACTAACATATATCCATAATATCTGACCATCTTGCCATGTTACATACTATGTTTCTTATCTGTGACACAAAATACATCAGATTCAACACTTTTTGCCTTCTAAAATATCTAACACATGTAGATAGGAGGACTTTTGCTATTTCTCTACACAGATTCTTTTTCAATATAGAATGACTTATATTTATTAATGTGGTATACCAGGTGCTACATGTTTAGGGCCAAATGATTTTTTTGGAACTAGTTGTTAGATATCTTGAATTCTAACAAATGTATTTTATTTATTTTATTTTACATGCATGTGTGTTTTGCCTGCATGCTTGTAAGTGCACCTATGTTGTACAAATCCCACAGTGACCAGAAGTGGGAATCAGATTCCTTGGAGCTGGAGTTACAGATGGGATGGTTTGTATCCTGTAATATGGGCTGGGAATTGAACCTAAGTCCTCTGGAAAAGCAGTGTGTTGTGTTGAAACTCTGGGTTATCTCTCCAGACCCTAACAAATGCAGTAAAAAATGCTAAAAATAAACATAGCCTCTGATGGAAATTATGATTCATAAGGTGTATAGATCCTTGCATTTTTGAATGATGGGTCATGAAAAAATTTAGAGTCTTTGGGACTGGAGAGATGGCCTAGCAATTAAGAGCACCGACTGCTCTTGCAGAGGACCAGGGATCGATTCCCAGCACCCACATGGTGGCTAAGAACCATCTTTAACTCCAGTTCCAGGGGAAGCAGATACCCTCCTCTGACCTCTGTGACATTGTACAGATGTGTGCACAAACCTACATGTAGACAATACATTCATACACATAAAATAAATTAAAAAATAGAGTCTTTTTGCCTTGTTTTCATGGTGTGTATTATATTTTACTGGGAGAGTCTGAGTTGCATGCAAAGGCCATCTGAAAATTTGATGAGCATGGCTAATTTGTATTTGGTGTAAGATGTAAGGAGTCTAATTTCAGAGTTTAGTAACTACCATGGGGCCCCAGATTCTAAGTGGCAAATTAGAAATGGGGTGAGGAAAGGGGTTTGGTTACAATTGTCACTACCTTCCATAAGTTTTGAATACATTACATAAAAATAGGATCCTGATTATAAAAAGAGACCCTCAGATAGTCTCAAGATAATGATGGAAGTTTGTTCAAAGGTCTTTTTATCCAGTTTAAAGAGTTCTAGTAGGGTTTCATTTGTCTGGATGAATTGTATGTGAACTTTAAGGAAAAATTGTGACAGAAAGCAAAGATAATGTATTCCCAGGGCTAACAAAAGACACCAAATATCTCTAAAATGAAAATTTTAAACCCCTAAAGAAGGAGATTAAAGAAGATATCAGAACATGGAAATACCTCCCCTGCTCATGGAGTGGAAGAATTAATATAGTAAAAATGTCCATCCTACCCAAACTAATACAGTTTCAATGCAATCCCAATCAAACTCCCCATGTGTTTCTCCTCAGACTTAGAGAAAACCTCCTCAAATTAATATGAAAAAACAAAACATCCTGGATAGCCAAAGCAAACCTAAGCAAAAAGAGCAACACATGGGGTATAACAATACCAAACTTCAAGTATATTACAAGGCTATAGTAATAAAACCATCGAGTATTGGTACAAAAACAGACCTGTAGATCAATGGAACAAGATTGAGGATCTAAACCTGAATGTATGAAATTTCAGCCACCTCATATTTGATAAAGGGGCTGGAAAGACTCAATGGAGGAAAGAGCATCTTTGGCAAATGGTGCTGTCAAAATTGGTTCACCACTTGTAGAAGGAAGAAGCTGAATCCTTACCTTTCACCATGTACAAAAATCAACTCCAAATGGATCAAAGACCTCACCATGAAACCAGAAACCCTGAAAATGACAGAAGAAAACATTGGTAATTACCTACAAAATATGGGTGTAGGAAAAGACTTTGTCTTTTCTATTTTTTTATTTTTTTTTTGGAAAAAACTTTCTAAATCAGACAGCAGTTGCATAGAAGACAAAGTCAACAATAGATAAGTGGGACTTCACTAAACTCAAAAGCTTCTGTACAGCCAGTGTATGAAATGATCAAAGAAGTGATGAGAAAACCTTCAGAGTGGGAGGAAACCTTCAAGTGATACATATGACAGAAACAACATACAGAATATATAAATTACTCAAAAAACAAAGGAGTAAGAAAAAAATGACTCCATCGAAAGATAAAGAGCTGAACAGAGACTTCACAAATTAAGAAGATGGCTGAGAAACACATTAGAAAGTGTTAAACATCGTTAATAATTAAGGAGATGCAAATTAAACAGCTTAAAATTTCATCTTACCCAGGTAAGACTTGCTAAGATTAGAAAAACAAATGACACCAAATGCTGGAGAGGCTGTGGGGAAAGGGGATTACTCATTCATTGTTTGTGTGAATGCAAACTCATGTAACCCCTACGGAAAGTGGTACGGAGAATATGTAAAGACTCAAATGAAACCTTCCACCTGACCCAGTCATACCACTCCTGGGATTATACAGACAGGACTCAACCAGTCCCAGAGAAACATGAAAAACCATGTTTATTTCAGCTCTCTTCACAGTCGACAAGAGCTGGAAGCAACATAAGTGTCCCTCACTTTGTAATTTTGGTATATGGGTACAGGGTATGTATGGATATTTTAGAGTAATATAACATTAAAAGGGAAAAATGTGAATTCCTAAACATGTTTGGAATTACCATAGTTTACTGTCAGATGTCATAAAATTTTGGTGTATGTGTGACACACACACACACACACACACACACACACACACACACACATGCATATTTTGGACCAATACAAATGGGAGGAAACATTATCTGCAAAAGAACTGGGTCAAAGAACTGACTGATACAGCAAACTTCTTTCCAAAACAGTAAACCTCTGTCTGCATTGAGAAACTTTAAACTGAGAAAAAGAGACTAGACAGAATTGGTAGAATGTGTGAGCATGGGTTTGGGGAGGGGCATGGAAGGGGGAATGAGTTTAAATTGGATTGAGAAATGTTATATATAAGACACAAAACTTCAATAAAAATATGAAAAAAGAAGAAATTCCCCACACCATATTATAGTAGATACATTAGATGCTCAAAACAAAGACTGAGGGGCTGGAGAGATGGCCTAGCGGTTAAGAGCACCGACGCTCTTGCAGAGGACCCGGGTTCGATCCCCAGCACCCACATGGCGGCTAAGAACCGTCTGTAACTCCAATTCCAGGAGAACTCCAGTTCCAGGGGAATCCGAGACCCTCTTCTGACCTCCGCGGCATTGCACGACACGGGTGCACAGACCTGCATGCAGACAGTACATTCATACACANTGGGCACAACTGCTTGCAAATTGGTTTTACATGAAGGATGCTGTACTCACAAATTATCACCTATTGTTAAAAAAAATGAAAACAAAACAAAACAAAAAAGCAGAGAAAGATGCAGAAAACTTACCGCAGAATGCACGATCTGCGATGGGTAGGGGTGGGGTGGGGGGGAAGGGAAGGGGATATATGCCTGAACTGAATTGGAAAATGATGTATGAAGTACACAAAGCATCAATAAAAATAAATAAAAAAAAGATGAAAAGATGAAACAAAATATTCCAAGCAAATGGCACTAAGAAGCAAGTAAAAGTTGTAATTCTAATATAAGATAAACTAGACTTCAATCTATAATTATAAGAGATGAATAGGGTCACTTCATTCTTATCAAAGGAAAAAACTATGAAAATATCACAATCATGAATACATACATGCCACACTCTGTTGCCCTGAACTTCACATAGACAGTTCTACAGGACGTAAGGCACAGATTAACCCCAACACACTAATATTAGGGGACTTCAATAACCCTACGTTTCCATTAGACAGGTCAACCAAAGAATAAACAAAGAGAAATCTGAACTGAACACTATAACACACCAAAAAACCTAAGTAGCCATCTACCAAATATTCCGCCCAAGCACCAAGGAAGAATGTTCTTTCTATTCTGCATCCCATAGAACTTTTTCCAAATTGACCACATTTTGGAGCACAGAACAAACCTCAAGAAGTACAAAACTATTGAAGTAATTTCATGCATTCTATCAGACCATAATGCAATAATGCTTAATATCAGCAACAGAAGAAGCCCTAGCAACTGCATGAACTCATGGAGATTAAACAACAAACTCCTGAAAAATCTAATGGGTCAAAGGAGGAATTAAGAAAGAAATTAATATATTCCTGGAATTAAACTAAAAGGACAATAAACACAATAAAATTCTGGGACACTTTAAAAGCAGTACTAATAGGGAAATTTATTCCTCTATGTGCCTACATTAAAAAAAAAAAAGAAAAAAAATGACTTTGCAACTCAAGACACTTGAAAGACAACAAAATCAAATCCCAAACCCAACAGACAAGAGCACAGATTGACGAAATAGTAATAAAGGAAACAATACAAAGAATAAATGAACGCAAGAGCTGTTTTTTGAAAGGATTTACAAGATAGACCTTCAGCCCAGTTAACCAAAAGAAAGAAATAGCAACTCCAAATCAACAAAATTTGAGTCGAAAGGTGAAATATCACAACAGATAATAAAAAGATCTAGTACATTATATAGGAATAAATTTAAAACCTATACTCAATTAATTTTAAAACCTAAAAGAAATGGATAAATATCAAAAATCATGGGATTTACCTCAACTTAACCAAGGAGACATCAACAACTTAAGCAGACCCATGTATGAGGAAACTGAAACAGTAATACAAAACCTCCCAATGAATAGAAGCCCAGACACAGATAGTTTTACAGCAGAATTCTATCAAACACACAAAGAGGACTTACAACCAATATTACTTAAGTCAATCAAAAGAATAGACACAGAGGGAAATCTCACAAATTTCTTTTATGAAGCCAGCATTGCTCTAAGAGTAAAATCAGGCAAAGACACAAACAAAAAAAGAATACTATATTCCCATATCCTTAATGAATATAGATGCAAAAATTCTCAACAAAACCCTTGCAAATCACATACAGGTACACATCAAGAAAGGTATTCACCATTATCAAATAGGTTTTATTTCAGAGATGAGATGGTTAAACAAACATAAATCAATTAATGTCAGAAATTATATAAATGGACTCAAAGATAAAAAACCATATGATCATCTCAATTAATACAGAAAAAGCTTTGATAAAGTACAACATGCCTTTATATTTAAATTCCTAGAGGGAATTGGACTAGAGGGAACATTACTCAACATAATTAAAGCTATATATAACAAACCCACACCAACATAATTCTAAATGGAGAAAAATTAGAAGCATTCCCCTTAAAGTCAGGAACCCAGAAAGGCTTCCAAGTATCTCCACTCCTTTTCTTTTTTTTAAGTTAATCTTTATTGAGTGCATTTCATAAAACATTTCTTACTCAAGTTTAGACTCATCCCCCCATCCATGCTCACCCCTTACATTCCACCCCCCATACAGTTTGTTTCCAAAGGATACAATTTAATGTAGATGCAATGTAACAGGCTGGTGCAACTTAGCCTTTCTGGGTGCTTAATGACCATACTTGACATCCTTTTCAATATAATGCTTGAAACTCTTCCTAGAGCAACAAGACAAGAGAAGGACAATAAGTAATAATAGGAAAATAGTAGGTCAAACTATCCCTTTTTGAAGACAGGATAATATATCTAAGCGATTCCAAAAATTCTACCATAAAACTCTGGGAAATGAATAGCAGTTTCAGTAAAGTGGCAAGTTAAAATTAATCTACAAAATCAGTAGGCTTTCTATTGACTCATAACAAACAATTAGAGAAGGAGTACACTGAAATGCTCCCATTCAAAAATAGCCTCAAAAAAATCTGGCAACAGATCTGATCAACATTAAAGATCTCTATAGAAAAGGGAAAGACCTCCAATGCTCACAGATTGGAAGAATTAATATAAGTAAAAATGACCATCCTACCCAAAATAATATATAGATTCAGTGAAATCCCAATCAAAATCTCCATGACTTTCTTCACAGAATTAGAAAAAAAAATCATCCTAAAATTCATATGGAAAAACAAAAGATCTGGAGATATAAAACCACTGGAGCAAAAAGAGTAACGCAGAGGGATTACTATACTAGATTTCAAAGTCTATTACAGAGCTATAGTAATCAAACAACATGGTATACTGGCACAAACATAGACCCATAGATCAATGGTATAAAACTGAAGACCCAAACTTGAGGACATAAAATTTCAGCCACCTGATATTTGACAAATCATCCAAGAAGACTCAATGGAGGAAAAGCAGTATCTTTAGCAAATTATGCTGACAAAACTGGATCGCCATTTGTAGAAAAATAAAATTACACCTCTACCTTTAAATTTGTAAAAAGTCAACCCCTAATGGATCAAAGACCTCAGTGTGAAAACTGAAACTGAAAATGTTAGAAGAAAACATTGACACTAACCTATAGGATACAGGTATAGGAAAAGACTTTCTAAAGCAGACAATAGTTGTGCAGGAAATAAGGTTAACAATCAACAAATGGAGCCTCATTAAACTAAAATGCTTCTGTACAGCAAAAGAAACAAAGAAGTAAAGAGAAAATCCACAGAGTGGGTGGAAATCTTCACCAGTGACACATATGACAGAGATTTATTATCCAGAGTATACAGTTTATTCAAAAAATAAAGGACCAAGTAAACAAATGAGGGAATTAAAAGATGGGCTAAAGATATGAACAGAGACTTCTTAAGAGAAAAGTAAAGATGAGTGAGAAACAATTTTAAAAGTGTTAAATGTCATTATTAATTAAGGAATTACAACTTAAAATCACTTTAAGATATACTCGTATGCATGTATGGCTGGATATGATCAAGAAAACAAATGATATCAAATGCTGGAAAGGTTTTGGGGAAAGGAGAACACCCATTTACTGCTGGTAGGATTGTAAACTCATCAACCCCTATGGAAAGCAGTGTTGAGAACTCTTTTTTAAATTTTTTAAATTTATTCTTTTTTATGTGTATGAGTGTACTGTCTGCATGTAGGTTGGTGCACCTGTGTCATGCAATGCCGCGGAGGTCACAAGAGGGCATCGGATTCCCCTGGAACTGGAGTTAAAGATGGTTCTCAGCCGCCATGTGGGTGCTGGGAATCAAACCCGGGTCTTCTTCAAGAGCAGTGGGTGATACCAATGGCCAAGCCATGTCTCCAGTCCCAAGAGAACCCTTAAAAGACTAAAAATGTACCTATCATTTGACTCAGTCATATCACTCCTGGGTATGCATATACCCAAAGGATTCATTCCATAGCAGAGATTCGTGTACAACCATATTTACTGCTGCTCTTTTCATAATAGTGAATACCTGGAAACAATTAAATAGGACTGTAATGTTATATTTCTTTTAACCTGCATGCAAGTTTACTGTTAAACTGTGAATTCCTAAATGTGTTGTGGAATTAGCCTATAATTTATTTCCAGACTTTGTAAACATGGGAAATTTGTGGAGTGTATATATGAAAAATTGGAAGTAATATAAAATTAAAGGGAACAACAACAAAAAAGAATAAAAAAGCCTTGCTCAAAAAATAGTCCAAAAGAGTAGAATCCTATATCAAAAAGTTTAAAAAAAAACTGAGAAAAAAATGAAGACAGAATTTAACCTGTATTGCAGAATGCCTGAATTCAGGATCATAGATGGGCAGGAATGGGGAAAGAGGTCTAAATTCGATTAAGAAATATTTTATATTCTATAAAAATTAATATCTAGAACACACACCACATATCAAGAAATCAAATCACTCAATCAAACCATGGGCTATTGATATGAAAAGGGAGGTCTCAAAAGAAGAAAAACAAATGCCTAACTTTTAAAATATCATTTGCTATCATCAAAATCCAAATTAAACTTCTTTGAGATTCCATCACACTATAGTCAGAATGGCTATCTTGAAAAACTTAAATGATAAGTCTGCTGCAGATGTGGGGAAATGGAATTATTATTTACTCTTGGTAGCAGTGCTAACTTGGGCACCTACTATGGAAATCAGTGCACAGTTTCTTCAAAATCCAGAAATAGATTTACTATACAATCCAACTATACAACTCCTGAACATAAGCCCCCAAGGACTCTATATCACACCTTGAAGACACATGTTGTCTTTATTGCTGCTCTATTCACAACAGCTAGAAATGGAAACAACCTAGATGTCCATACACTGTGAAGAGCCATGAGAATGTGGAATTTTATTCAACTGTTAAAAAAGAGATTATGGAATCTGCTGCTAAGAGGATGAAAGTGGAAAAAAATCTTGAGTGAGGTAAGTCAGAAAAAATAAACATGTATTATTATCCCACAATGTGGATCATTGCTTCAAATTTCCAATGTGTTGTGCTCAACTTGGACTGTCTTGTAACCTAGAAAACTAGAAAGAGGCCATTGAGAATTGCATGACTTAAGGGAGGGTAAAAATTAGAATGTTGGTAATTGGAAAGTTGAGAGGGAGAGTGCCTGAGGTGAAAGGCTTAAAAAGGAAAGGGGTGGGGCTATAGAGTCAACTAGACCAGTGAGGATGAGGGAAAATGAACCAAAATGAAGAAATATGATGAAGCCACAGGGAAACCTAGCATCCTGTAATAAAAATAAATGGTCTTTTTGAGACAGGGTCTCCCTGTAGCCCTAGCTGGCCTGGAACATGCTATGTAGATCAGGCTGCCATTAAATTTACAGATATCCGCATGCCTCTGTACCCTGACTGCTGAGATTAGTGGTGTTTACCACCATGTCCGACCTTGTAATCAAGGTTTTTAAAATTTTTTTATTATATATATTTTTTGTACAAGATTATGTTTATAATTAGATCTAGACCCGTGTCCACCTCCCCACCAGAGCCAAACATGTTTTTCATCTCTTTCTCAGTCTTTCTCAAAATTTTCCATGTGGAAGTTCACTGTTTTGAACAGAAGTTCACCATTTCAGTCAGTTCTTTGATGCAGTCCTTTCTGTTGTTGTTGTTGTTGTTGTTGTTGCAATAAACATGGCTGTGCATGTATCTCTGGGGTAAGATGAGTTTTCTGGGTACATGCCCAGGAGAGGTATGGCTGGATCAGGTGGCAAGTTCATTCCAAGTCCCAAGTCTTCAAAGGGTTCTCCACACTGCTTTCCAAAGTGGCTGTACCAGTTTATATTCCCACCAGCAGAGGATGAGTTTTCCTCTCCCACCCAAACCTCTCCAGCATTTGGTATCATTTATATTCTTGATCCTAGCCAGTCTTATTAGAGTAAGATGATATCCTAGAGTGGTTTTGATTTGCATTTCCTTAATGATTAATGATGTTGAACACTTCTTTTTTTTTAATTTCTGTATGTGTAGGAATGTACTGTCTGCATGCAGGTTTGTGCACCCGTGTTGTGCAATGCCGCGGAGGTCAGAAGATGGTGTAAGATTCCCCTGGAACTGGAGTTCTCCTGGAATTGGAGTTTCAGATGGTTCTCAGCTGCCATGTGGGTGCTGGGGATCAAACCTGGTTCCTTTGTAAGAGCAGTCAGTGCTCTTAACCACTTGGCCATCACTCCAGCCCTGAACACTTCTTAAGATGTTCCTTGGAGATCTCCTAAGACCAGCTGAAGCAAGCACAGGTAGGTAGGTAGGAGCAGGGTGCTGCAGCAAGGGTGATTGTTGACTGACTTAATCTAGTTAATCCATTAATCCAGATGTCTCTGGCTTAATTGGCTTTCCTGGCTGTGGGGGTGGAGTTATCCTCCCAGTTGGTATAAAAGGTAGGGTTGTGTGAGTCTTGAGATCTGAGATCTCCCGAGACCAGCTGAAGCAAGCACAGGTATTTAGGTAGGATCTGGGTACTTCAGCCAGGCTCATTGTTGACTGACTTAATCTAGTTAATCTGTTAATCCAGTTGTCTTTGGCTTAATTGGCTTTTGTGGCTATGGGGAAGGAGTTATCCATCCATCTGGTATAAAAGGTAGGGTTGTGTGAGTCTTGAGATCTGAGATCTCCTGAGACCAGCTGAAGCACAGTTACCTGTCCCCGGCCCCCACCCAACTGGGATTATGAAGGCATCTGAAGGAGGCAAGCAAAGCAAGCCTTCAACACGGTGAAGAGGCATTTAGGACTCACATTGGAATACAGGCAAGGAGAAGCTCATATGCCAGGAACATGAAGAAGAGACAATACGGGAAAGGGGCAGGATAATTCCACAACAAACTCTACCAAACCTATGGAAGATTCCTATAGTGGGATTCCCCTGGGGATGGCACAGGACACAGATATCAGAAACACAATTAGGAACATACTTAAAGAACTACAAGATTATGAAGAGCAAATCAAAGAAGTAAGAAAAGAGAATGAAGAACTCAAGAAGGACCTAGAGAGAGAGAGAATGACAAACTCTGGAAGGAAGTAGAAACACTGAAAATATCCCATGATGAAAAAGATAAGGAAACCAACAAGCAAAACAAAGAGCTACAGGAAGAGACTAAGACTCTCCAAAAAGAAGTAGAAATACTAAAGAAATCAGAAGAGGAAATGAAAAAGGAAATCCAACACTCATTCAATCAAGAGGAAAGGGAGGGAAAAAGCCTCCGAAGCAGAATGGAGGAAGCAGAACAGAGAATATCAGACCTGGAAGATAACACAGAACAACTAAAACCTCAAATAAAGATTATGAAAAATTTAAAAATACACAAAAGTGGAACAACCAGGAACTGTGGGACACTATGAAAAGATCAAACCTGCACATCATCGGAATAGAGGAAGGAGAAGAATCCCTAGAGAATGGTATTGATCAGATATTCAACAGAATAATAGAAGAAAACTTCCCCAAACTAAAAAAAGATAAACCAATACAAATACAAGAAGCACATAGAATTCCAAACAGACAAGATCAGCAAAGAAATTCTCCACGCCACATCATAGTTAAAATGCTAGACACCCAAAACAAAGACAATATTCTTAAAGACACAAGAGAAAAACAAGTGACTTATAAGGGAAAACCTATCAGAATTACAACTGACTTCTCAGTGGAAAATATGAAAGCAAGAAGAATGTGGAGCAATGCATCCCCAGTGTTAAAGGACAATAGATGCCAACCCAGGTTACTATACCCAGCAAAAATGTCGATTATAAATGAAGGAGAGAGAAAACTCTTCCATGACATATACAAGTTGAAGGAAAACATGTCCGAAAAATCAACCCTTCAGAGAATACTTGAAGCAATTCAAAGGACAGAGGAAAGGAGTAACCATCCCAAGGAACCTAGAAAAAGAAATCTATAAAAGCATAACTACAAGCTGGGCATGGTGACACACTCCTTTAATCCTAGCACTTGGGAGGCAGAGGCAGGGGAATCTTTGTGAGATCAAGGCCAGGCAGGTCTACAGAGTGAGTTCCAGGAGACCTGGGGCTACAGGGAGACCCTGTGTCAAAAAGACAGAAAAAAAAAAACAAAAACAAAAACAAAACAAAACCAAACAACAGAAAAAACAAAAACAAAACAAAAAGCATAACTGCAAAAGTAGAAGCCGAAACCCAAGCTGTAAATGGATAATAAGGCAAAAGGAAGCGACACAAACCTATCAGTCATAACCTTACATATTAATGGACTAAATTCCCCAATCAAAAGACATAGACTGGAAGACTGGATTAGGAAAGAGAATCCATCGATATGTTGTCTG
>VZQC01003508.1:779909-847440 GCA_009823505.1 Rhizomys pruinosus
GAATATATAGGTATTTAAACAAGTACTAATTGTTATCGTAGGTAACTTTTACGTAATAGACACACATTGTTTGGACTGCGAACTGATTCAATCCATGATACATTTTTTGTTTAAAGTTAATGACAGGTTCTTCGTGGCTTATAACATCTTCCAACCATTAGAAGGATGTAAGCTTTTGCATCAGACCATGGGTTATTCCTCCAGAGAGAGCTAAGAGCCAAATATATTTGGGATACACAGACCAGCTATCGCTGCCACTGCCTCATAGTTTTTCCAGGCAGATGAGGTGTAGCCTGTGCTGACAGAGGAGTCTTACTTAACTCAAGGAGACCCTTATATCTTGCCCTTTATTGATTTATGCCTTTGTAACCACTCTCTGGCATCCACGAGACCTCATCTGATACTTGCAAGTGGTGGTGGGGTCCTTTTTTTCCCACTTAAAAAAAACCATCTTTCCCATGTTATACTACACTGTCTCTCAAGCAGCAGGTTCTTATTGTCTCTCCTCCTGTAGGTTTCCCAACTTAGGGGCAAGGAGACCTTACCTTTTGTGGGGGCTGGATCCCCTGGCCAAACATCTCCTTGGTAGATACTAATCCAGACAACTACCTCGATGTAAAAGTATTGTTTGTAGCACTGCTCCCCTTAGAGCTTTTTACCAAAGCAGTATCGGAGTGATGCCATGTTGAAACACAAGACAAAAACACAACAACATACAACAACAACAACAACAACACCATGACAACAACAGAAAGGATCTGCCATCACAAAGAAACTGTCTAAATGTTGATGAACTTCTGCTACTAATTCAGTCAACTTCCTCATGGAGAATATTGGAAAAGATTGAGAAAGAGATGAAAAGCAGTTTTGGCAGAATTCAACTAGCTCTGTGGGTGGGGCGATGGGGGATTTATCGGGGACTACGATTTACAAGAAAAATTTTTCTTTAATAAATAAATTTCAAAAAAAACGATGTTTTACAAGCACTCTAAACTTCCTCACTGGGAACCTCTGTCAGCTCTTTTACATCTATTGCAGTATCAGTTATTTTGTTTTCTTTCTTCTTTGTTTCTGAGTAGTTTTATATTATATTTCTGGAAATCAATGCTTGTTAGATGTTTCCTTAAGTGAAGTATTCCTTTCCACTATGAGTGGATTTTCACTTCCTTGATTGTTTCTTTAGTGTACAGAAGCTTTTGATTTTAATGAGACAAATTTGTTTCCAATTGTCGACCTTATAATTCTTGTTGCACTTGCTCGCTCGATTCTAGGATACATAAGTCTATTTCCTACAAACCCATGTCTTGTAGTCTGCTCCACCTTTTCTCCTAATCGCCTTCAGAGATTCTGGGTTTTTCACGTTGCAGTCTTAATCCATCCTGGAGTTGACTTTTGACCAGCGCAGATAAGGGTTTTCTTTAATTCATTCTTCTCGCAATTGGTGATCCGTTTTCCAGACATTCACTTGCTGCAGATTGGTGCTTTCCTCCATTCTGCTTGACTATGGCCCCCCACTTTGTCAATATGAGATGTTAAATTTGTATCCTGCTCAGCTTTGATCCTTCAGTTTTTGTCTCCATTTGTGTCAAAGTCTTTGTTGCCAAGTATCAAGCCTGCTTTTCATGACTACAGCCCTTAATATTAGTTTGCTGAAGTCCTCGTATAGACAGTCCCCCTTCCCCCTTCCCAGTATTGTTCTTTCACTCAGGGTTCTGTTTTGGCCTAATGCGAGGTCTCTTTGATTTCTCAAATGAAATAAGAACTTTACTTTTTTCCAAGCCTTGTGAAGAAACTCTTTTGATTCCTGAAGTGTCATTGCATTATAAATTCTTATATAAGATTTGGGCTATAGAATAGACATTTTTTTACTATATTAAATTTCCCGATCCGTGAGCATGGAGTTTCTCCACTTCTAATGTACTTTCTTCAGATATCTTTCTTTCCACAAGACCTTAAAGTCTTTTGTTGTCAGCAGATCTTTGGTGGTCTTTTCAATTCAGATTGGTTACTAGTATTTATTGCTTTGATGTATCGTGAGTGGGATAGTTCCCTTGATAATTCTTTCCCTCATTTGCTTGATTGTTTTCTTGTAAAGAAAGAGGTATCTGTTTTTTTTATAAATATTTTTAATTTTACATTTTGTAGGGAGTTACTGTCTGCATTACAGGTTGATGCACACGGTGTCGTTGCACATGCTGCTGACGGTCAGAAGGAGAGCGTCCGGCATTCCCCTGGAACTAGTTAAAGACTGTTTCTCAGATGCCATGTGTGTCTGGGAGGTTCGACCTGGTCCCTGCAAGAACAGTCTGGCACTTCTTAACTGCCTAGCCATCCCTCCAGCCCCAATTTTTTTTTTTTTTTATAAATTTATTTTGTATCCCATTACTTTATTGAAACTTTTAATATTTTCTAGGAGTTTTGTGGTGGATTTTTTAGCATCTCTTAAGTAAAAAAACATATCATCAGCAAATAGGGATTAGTACTCCTTTTCCCAAATTCATACTCTTTACATTTCCTTCATCCTTTATGGTCTAGCAAATTTTTAACACCATATAAGAGGACAGTGTGACAGGGACAGCTTGCCAAAAGTCCACCTAAAGGAATAGTATTCTTGTACTTTCCCATTATCAGGATGATGTATTAGAAGACCAATTTCGTGATGAATCTCCCTGCTGCTTGTATCCTTCTAAAACAATTTCAGTAAATTGCTGGAAGTCTTTTATGATAATCGATTTATAGAATTCTGCCAGTGAAAACCGTTAATGGGCCTCCTTTTTGTTTTTATATTGGATGTTCTATTACATCTTCATATTTCTCAGTATATATGGTTCTGTTTATGTTGTCTATCTCTTCTTGGTTGACTTTGGTGATTCCCAGGATTTGATATATTCATCCATTTATTCTATGTTTTCAAACTCTGTAGAGTATAGGTTTTTGTGAAGTATTCTCATACTCGATTCTCTGGATTCTTTCTCATTGTTCTTGACTATTCCCTTTCCTCAACCGATTCTATTTGATTTCGAGTTGTTACTTTCTTTGTTAACTTCGATAGATGTCTATCTTTTTTATTCTTTCAAAGAACTCAACTTTGGATTCATTGATTTTTTTTTGTAATTGATTTTCTTTGTTTCTATTCGTTATTTCTGCTCTGATCTTTGTTATTCCTTCCTATCTGTTGCATTTAAGGTTCATGGGTTCATCTGTTGTTTTCCTACTGATAGTGCTTTAGCTGCATTGTTAGATGTTCACTTGTGCTCTTTCTGCTTTTTCTCATGTAGCTCTGGCCAGGCTCGTAACTTCCCTCTTAGCTGCTATTATGTAACCCATAGGCTTTTTTAGTTTATCTTTTATATTGTAGTGTCATTCTCAGGAATGCTTATTATTTCTTCTTTATCTTTCCTAATCCATATTCAGATTATTTCATTTATGAGGCTCTGTTGATATTGCTTAGTGCACTTATAAATGCATAATCTATTCACTTTGTTGTGAGTTTCTCTGTGTCCCATAGTGCTCGATGTTTGGAGAATGCTTCCTCGGTGTCTCTGAGTATGAAAATGATGCTTGTATTTAGGGAATCTTGGGGACGCTCTGTGACCCATCTTGTTGTCTCTTATCGTTCAGTTCAGATTTCCTCTCTGTTATATATTGCTTTGTCCCTTGACCTGTCCAAAGGTCTCTTGTGTATTGAATGCGCCTACCATTAGGGTTAGTCAGTGACTTGTTGTCTTGGAAAATTGTCTTTATAAATTTTGTTGCATCTTTGATTTGATGCAATTATTCTCAATAATTGTGAAATTTCTTCTTGGTGAATTTTCCTTTGATAAAATATATAATGGCCTTCTTTATCCCTTCTGATTAATTTTAACTTGAAGTCTATTTTGCCAGATAGTTAAAGCAACACACTTCTTTCTTTTTGTTCCATTTGCTTGGATATTTTTCCATCCTTTTACATTAAGATGGTGCCTGTCCATGAAGGATAAGATTTCGTTCTTTGTAACTATACTGATGGTTCTTCTTTCTAATCCAATCTCCCAGCTCTATGTCTTTAATTGGAATTCTGTCCATAATATTTAACGTGGATGGACTATAGTTGTGTTTTCCTGTTTCCTCTTCAACCTTATTATCCATTTGTGTTTCTGGTTTAGGGGTTCTATTTCTGCAGTTATGGTTTTATTTATTTCTCATTCTAGGTGCCTTTGGATGGCTGCTCCTTTCTTCAGTCCTTTGAATGCATTTGAAGATTCCTTCGAAAGGTTGGTTCCTAATGTATTCTTTCATGTTGTTAATATCATGAAGGCTTCTCTCTCCTTCAAAGATAATCGACATTTTTGCTGTTGGTTTATATAACGGTGCTTCTTTGTCCTTTAACACTGGGTGATGCGTTGCTCCACTTCTTCTTGCTTTCATATTTTCCACTGAGAAGTCAGTCTCTCAGTTGTAATTCTGATAGTTTCCCCTTATAGGTCAATTTGTTTCTCTTTGGGCTTTTAAGGTTTTCTTTGTTTTGGGGTCTAGCTTTTAAAATATGATGTAGGCATGGAAGTTTCTCTTCTGTTCTTGTTCCTGTTGGAATGCTATTGTGCTATTGTATTTCGTATTGGTTTCGTCTTTCTTTAGTTTTGGGAAATTATTGATTTATATTTTTTTGAAGATCTCATCTCCAATACCATTCTCTTGGGATTCATTCTCATTCCTCTTATTCCTATGATGCAGAGATTTCATCTTTTATTCGTTCCCACCAGTTCCTGGTTGTTCCAATTTTGTGTATTTTTAAATTTTTCATAATCTTTACTTGAGGTTTTTAGTTGTTCTGTGTTATCTTCCAGGTCTGATATTCTTTGTTCTGGTTCCTCCATTCTGCTTCTGAGGCTTTTTCCATTCCTTTCCTCTTGATTGAATGAGTGTTTGATTTCCTTTTTCATTTTGTCTTCTGATTTCTTTAGCTCTTTGCTTCGCTAGTTGGTTTCCTTATCTTTTTCAACCTGTGATCTTTTCCGTTTTTCCACTTCCTTCCGGAGTTTGACATTCTCTTTCTCTAGGTCCTTCTTGAGTTCATTCTCTTTTCTTAATTCTTTGATTTGCTCTTTACAATCTTGTGCTTCTTTAAGTACGTTCACAATTGTACTTCTAATATCTGTGTCCTGGGCCATCCCCGGGGGGATCCCACTGTAGGAATCTTCCACAGGGTTGGTAGAGCTTGGTGTGGGATTATTTTGCACATTTCTCATGTTGTCTCTTCTTCATGTCCCTGGCATATGGGGTTCTCCTTGCCTGTATTCCAATGTGAATTGCAAATACCTCTTCACTGTATTGAAGGCTTGCTTTGCTTGCCTCCTTCAGATGCCTTCATTGTTTGTTTGATTGATTTGTTTTTCTCCTTTAGTCCTTGCTTATGGAGTGTTGACTTCTCTAAGTTCTAGGCTTTCTATTGGAAGTCCAACTCACTCTCCCCTTTCTCTTCTGAAGGCTCTCCAAAGAATCCACTTTTCACTCCTTCCTTTGGTAATCCCAGTTGGTGGGAAGGGGTGTGCTCTTTAGCCAATGCCCTGGTACCTGTGCTTCAGGTAGTCTTGGGAGATCCCCAATCTCAATCTCAAGACTCACACAAACCCACCTTTTATACCAGCTGGGAGGATAACTCCTCCCCCACAGCCACACCAGCCAATCGGGTCAAAGATCAACAAAGACAACAAAATCCAATCAAACAGTCTGCCTGGCTGAAGAACCCAGCTCTTACCTGTGCTTCAGGTGGACTTGGGAGATCCATGATCTCTGTAATCAAGTTTTAAAAATATTATTTATTTAAAATATAATTAAATGGAGACACCCTTAATATCTGTAAAAAGCTATTCCTAGAAACCGTGTTTTTAAACAAATGCCTCACTGCCAGAAGGACACTCTGTTATCAGTTTTTGGTCAGAGAGGTCCTAGAGGATTGTTCAAACTGCAGCCTCTTGTTATTCCTGTGCATTTTTGATAAGAAGTTTTTGATTTGCCGTAGACAGTATACATCCTGGTTGCATAGTATAGAGAAATAAGGCTGGAACTGAGCTTGGACCTTCCTCTAATCCAGCTAGATTCCAACATCCTGGAAGATGCTCTGTAGGTTGCTAAGGGAGAAAAGACACGAAAGGCTTCTCCAGCTGTGAACTCTGCACAATATGAGACCAATCTGTCCACCAACATAAATTCACTGTGCTTCAGAGGCACCACTCTTTTTTTTTTATTTTATTTATGTATGTGTATGAATGTACTGTTTTGCGTGTAGGTATGTGCACCTGTGTCATGCAATGCCGCGGAGGTCAGAAGAGGGTCTCAGAATCGCCTGGAACTCGAGTTCTCCTGGAATTGGAGTTACAGACGGTTCTCAGCCGCCATGTGGGTGCTGGGGATTGAACCCGGGTCCCCTGAAAGAGGGGTCGGTGCTCTTAACTGCTTGGCCATCTCTCCAGCCCCAGAGGCACCACTCTTGTAGAGATATCCAACCACTCTATGATTATATTTGTGAAATAATCTACAGGAGGGGACCCATGCCTGGTACCATAAACCTGATAAAAACCTACAGTGTAATGGAGAGATCATAGGTCTTAGGGTAAAACTGATTATTGGTGTTCAGTCAGATTGACACAGTATCAATCTGCCTTTTCTTTAAAGTAAAAACTTGAGCCAGGCATGGTGGTGCACGCCTTTAATCCTAGCACTTGGAGGCAGAGGCAGGTGGATCTTTGTGAGTACAAGACCAACTTGGTCTACATAGCCAGTTCCAGGACAGCCAGAGCTACAGGGAGACCCTGTCTCAAAAAGACCAAAAAAAAAAAAAAAACTTTATTAACAGAAAAATTTCATTGGAAGTAATCTTTTGCTACATTTAACAAATATAAAACTGTACAACACAACTGAAAATAATAAGTATTTTAAATAGTTAAATAAGTACATAAATAGATATATTGGGATTAATGTAAGGACTAATGCCTGTACAGATAAATACAATATTTCTGATGACATATTGACCACAAAGAAATTATGTAGACATGTTCAGAAGTTTTAAGATTTAAACAATGTATATATGGATGAACCATCATGTGACCCTATAAATATGTACAACTTTATGTTTGTCAGCCAAAATAAATAAAAGGAGGTTGTAGAACTTGTTCAGTGAGATCTGATGTAGTTCATGAGAGGTATTTCCACTTTGGTTCATGCCTTACTCCTTCTCAGTCTTGTCAGCAAGTTGGAGAAGGATCTCACGCTTTCTGCTCTGACCACCTCCCAGGAACAAGGGCTGTGTTTCTTCTCTTTCACGTAGCCATGTATCCTGTGTAAGTATTTCCTCACAGCCACTAGGGAGTTCTCCTGCCTCCGGGAAGGCTCTAGCCACTCCACCTGCTGGATCTGACAGGATTTCAGTGCTCTCAGCATCTGATAGAGGTCACTACAGAATTCCTCTAGAAAGCTTGTCTCCTAATCATCAGAGGAGTCATTTGAGCTGAAGAGGTTCAGGATCCTGTGAGTCAATTCATGGAGAACAGAGAGGGTCTAGGTCATCTGGATCTGCTTGCCATAAACCTCTTTCCAGGGAAATTCAAGGGCATTTCTGTCTTTTAGGCAGAAGAGTGGGGAGATTCTCTTCATTTTCCCCAGGAGCACCAAAATCCTGCTGTACCCCACATTACATATCTGAGGCAAGTCACAGCTTAGAGAGCAGTTTGTCCACTAGCTCATCACCAATAGGGCCATGAGGAAAGTACAGGGCCTGGTCATTTTGGATCTTGGAGGTGTTAGTGGTATTAAGAGGTTTGTAGTCCTGAACCTTTGCCTCTAGATTTTGAAGTTCATCTTTTGCCATGTGTCTTAAATAGTAAGAACTCTAGTTTCCATTTTCCGAGTGTATTAGTCAGGGTTCTCTGAAGAAACAGAGTCAACAGGATGAATATATAGCTATATACAATTTATTGATTTGCTCACGTGACAGAGCTCTAGGAGTCCAACAATAGCCATGCCACACTGGAGAGGCTGAGAATCCAGGGTACTGCTCAGTCTGCAAGGCTCAGTAGTCCCAATCTGGTGCCTAAGGCCTAATGGATTCCAGGAGATCTGCCAGTCTCAGTACACACTGGGATCTGAAGGGTTGATCACAGCAGCAAGACAAACTCACCAGTGAGACAGAGGCAAGCCACAGGAAAAAAGGGACCAGCTCCCTGTCTTCCCTTCCCCTTTCTGAACTCCCCTCTACAAGGCTGTTTGGGACTATATTTCTATGTAAAACTGTCATTTTATTTTATAACACAGATATATGCTAAATGTGTGAAATTATTCATATGATGAAAATAATTTAAAAAATTCATGTAAATATTGGATTTCTAAGCTTTTAACTTTAGATTTACAATTAGATTTTCAACATATTATTCATTTGCTTCATTTAATTATGTAAAATTTAATATGTTACATTGCATATTATGTCTTCAAAATACATAGTAACAATATTAATGAAAGGATTTACTTCTGAATGTTTCCTATATTTTCAATGTTAGAAGTTATTCATACCTCCAAAAATATTTGCATGTAAAACTTGTTTTCAAAAAATCAACAACTGATATTCTCCAGAGATTGAGCAGTTTAGTTAGCAGTTTGTCTTCTTGTTAGTATATTAGAGAGAGCATAGATGAAGAAAAAAAGATGATTCTACCAAGGATGACATCGTAATTATAGAAAATATCTCAGTAGAAAACATCATTTGATTTTTATGTTTAGTCTTAGTCATCAATTTGACACATGTGAATATTTTTCATGGTTTTCTATATTGTTTTATCTCTAAGTAACAGGAAATTTTCTATTTTTATTTCCAGGCAAGGTATTTAGCAGATTTATTCTAAGCACTCAGAGAAGAAATCAACAAATGTAAGGAACATTTTGTGCAGTTATATGTATATATCTTTCCAAAGAGTGTCAAACTCTTTTGCTACATTTCACTGCTAACAATGTAATCAAATCTACTCATGCTCATACCCTGCTCTTAATAGCTTTAGGTGATATGTAACTAGTGATATCAACATGCTATTTAAATCTCAGCCCTACTCTCTGCCTACTGTGTCTCTGTCTTCTGTAATGGAGATTGTTCACTAGATCTGTAGAAGCATGTAGCTGAATTTGGTGTTCAAGTTTTAAGCTCATCTACCAATGTGGATGATCGATCCCTGCATACTGTAAAAATATTGCTCCATTTCAGGGAGAAAATAGCTTTCTTCATTATATCCAATGTCCAGGTTAGTATATAACACAAATTGATTGCATATATCTACAGCTCCACCAGACAAAGTAAAATCAATATGACACAGCATGCAGTAACCAACACAGAAGGCTGAGAGTGGAAAAGTCTAAAATATAGCACACGTGCATTTGATGTGCTTCGTGACCTTTACCTTTGCAGCTTTGTAGAGAAAAGAAAACACTTCCTCTAATATGCACAACACTGCCTATGTATAGATGATACAAAGAAATAGTCCAACGGGCATTCGAGAATGAGTAGGATTCTTAGAAGAATCATGGTACTCTTATTAAGACTTATGAATAGTACCATATATTTTGATAAAATGATAATTAGGGACTTCTTGTATAATTATTAGTACATTTTATTAAGGCCATTCTTCATTTCCCATCTTTAGAAGTCCCCTAATAGTTCAAGCAGTCATTATTTATTTGTTTCCGCATTATATGCACCAGAAGGTATACTGCATATGACATATTTTCTGAGTTTTTATGAGATCCTGAATACACTTTTATAGAGTAAACATATAATTTCCTATCCCATAAAATGGTTATGTTGTTAAATTTTATACAAGTATGAATAAATTGTGAGATATTCCTTCAGACTGCTTATTTGTATGATGTCTGTGATAGGCAGAAAAGTTATGCCTCCTCTACCCACATAAGATGTTCATGTCTAAATAGTAGAGTTTGTGGCTATATACCTTTCATTGTAAAAAGGCTTTCTTGATGAGATACAGTGCACTGACTTTGAAAGACAGACAGTGTCCTGGACTATTAGGTGGGTTCAGTGTATTCACCTGAATCCTCAAAGCACAGAACCAATCTTAACTTACACACTGGTGGAAGAATAAAGAGAAAACAAAACCATTGGAAATAACTTGTCCTATTTCTGGATCTACAAATGTAAATGGGAACGATGGTCTAAAAATGTGGATAGATTTTACAGGATGGAAACACTTTCAACAGAGAGGTAGTAACAAACTGTGCTCTCAGACATAATTTCAACATGGGTATTTGGTAATAATTCAATTAAGCAGTAAGGGGAACGCCCCCTTCAATTTACAGAAAAGACACACACTGCCAAAATTGATAGTTTGACTTCCGTCAGACACATGTCAGATCTGATTTACAGGTATATAAAAATTAAATCTTGATTGTTTAAACCACTAAGTGTATTGTATTTTTTCAACAACAACAATAGAAAATGAACATCATTTCCTACAAGACTAAGTTAGGGATAACATATCTTTATGTCACTCATCTTTTGCTACTTAAATCCTGTATTCATTTGTGCACATTCATCTGTACACATTTAAAAACAGCAATAGAAAATGAACTTTAATTTTTTCAACTCAACAGCTTTATACTTGCATTTCTAATGTATAAAATAACCACTTAATAACAACATTTGATAAGAAGTCTCATCCTGTTGACAGTTGTCTTTAGTGTTTCAACAAGATGCCCATCCTGTTTGCATCATGCAACCAGTATTTACACTGTGGTCATTGCCTTTGATTCTTCTGCTAATATTAGAAACTATGTGTTCCGAAGATTTGTTTTTTTAGTTTTGCTCTCAAATGATTTCATATAAATATACTGCACTTTATATTAAAAAGTTGGCTTGTTTTGTTAAGATGATATGTCCCTTTTGGATGAAGCACAATGGAAACTTAAACAGTACTTCCTCTGTACAGAAAATATGATTTTAAGAATCAGACACATTAAAATTCCAGTCAGAGCATTTCACATGAAAACTGTGATGATAAATCTTTGAAGAGACTTTCTTAATCCACAATTTTGAACAGTCTAATAATCAGAGCTATTGTGAAAAATAATTCATTGCTACTTTCATGAACAGAGGAAATGGAGAACAGAAACTTTTGTCCAATTCATCTATTATAGCCATATATGTGTTATTATAATAAATGGAAATAAAGATCAAAGATGAATCTGCTTTTAAAAGTATGAAATCATACATTTTCATGGCTTTTAATAGTACATTTTGTTTAAAATGTTGAAATTATATTTATTTGTGTGTGTGTGTGCAGTGTGTGCATGTGCACTGCATGTGTGCTGTGTGTGTGCATGTGTGTGTGTGTGTGTGTGCGTGCACATGTGCATGCTTGCCTGTGTGTGCATGTGCATGGGTGCAGAATGCCATGACATAACATGCATGTGGATATCCGAGAACAACTTATGGGAATCAATTTATTCTCTCATGTGTATCCTGGCATCAAACATGTCACCAGGCTTGTCAGCAAGTGCTTTGTCCAATTGGACCACGTTTTCAGCGGTATTTTCAGGGTTTTGCTATGTTGATTGAGACAAGTTCTGATTATGCATCCCTAGACGACTTGGAACTCGCAGCCTAAGCTGAACTCAAGCCCTGCCCTCTCCTGGCTCAGACTCCTAAGTGTTGTGATTGCAAGTGTGCCACCAGGTGTAGCTCAGAAATACTGTATTTTAATCCAAATACATGATGTCCTTCACCTCCAGACATCCTTTCAGTTTTCTTAGCTCCTCGTGGTACATCATGATATATACTCATGTATAGTAGATTGGTGCTACAATCCACAAATGAGGGAGAACATACATCAATTGTTTATTGACCTTTGTGCTAAAGTGCTTTTTATCAGCTTTTCTCTAATTACTAAGGATGCTGAGCAATTTTTAAGGCATTTCTTATTCATTTTTATTTCTTCATTTGAGAATATTTGTAGCCTATCTTTTTATTTTTTATTTTTTGCAATTTATTATTTTTTATTGATGCTTTGTGTATTTCATACATCATTTTCCAATTCAGTTCAGGCATATATCCCCTTCCCTTCCCCCCACCCCACCCCTACCCATCTCAGATCATGCATTCTGCCGTAAGTTTTCTGCATCTTTCTCTGCTTTTTTTGTTTTGTTTTGTTTTCATTTTTTTAACAATAAGTGATAATTTGTGAGTAAATTCATGTAAAACCTTCATGTAAAACCAATTTGCAAGCAGTTGTGCCCAAATCCACACAGCTCATGGGTCCCACCATCCAGCAGGGGGGTCTTGTATGTTCAATCAAGTTGATCAAATGAGTGTCCAGTCTATATTGTTGTAGCCTATCTTTTTATTGGGCCGTTTATTTTCTTACTACTTTTTTTGAATTCTTTGTGTATTCTAGATATTAATCTTCTGATGGCTGTGTGGCTGTTAAATATTTTCCCCCACTCACTGTGTTTCTTCTTTGATTCCTTGGTTGTTTCTTTGCTATACAGAAGGTTTGTAGTTTAATGAGGTCCCACTTATTTATTGTTGATCTTAATACCTGAGCAGCCGATGTCTGATTAAAATGTATTCCTACATTTTAGAGGGTACCGCCCATGTTTTCTTCTGGCAGTTTCAGAGTTTCAGACTTTAAATTGAGGTCTTTAATCCATTTGTAGTTTACTTTTGTACAGAGTGAAAGATAAGGATCCAATTTCATCCTTTTATGGGTGGAGATCCAGTTATTCCAGCACCATTTGTTGAAGATGCTGTCTTTCTTCCATTGTGTGTTCTTGACACTTTTGTCAAATATCAGGTGGCTGAAATTGTACTTACTCATGTTTGGGTCTTCTTTTGTGCTCTATTGATCTACATGTCTATTTTTGTGCAAGTACCATTCTGTTTTTATGATTAATATGATATAATCTGAGATCTGGTATAGTGATGTCCCCTGTATTAGTCTTTTTGCCCAAGATTGCTTTGGCTATGTGGGGTCTGTTTTGATTCCATACGAAATTCTGGATGATCTTTTCTATCTCTGTGAAGAATGTTGTAGGTATTTTGATTAGCACTGCGTTGAATCTATAGATCGTTTTTGCTAACATGGTCATTTTCACACAAATAAATATAAAGTACCGAGATCAAGATGGCAGCTCCTGGCGCATTGTGAGCAGCTGAGGCAAGTCGGAGGAGGGGGACTTAGGAGAACCCAGAGAGTGCTGGGAAGCATGGGAGGTGGTCCAAGAGCATTTGGAACATTGGTGACTGCAGTTCAGCTGCTGCACATTTGGACCATGAGCGCTAGGAGACAGAAGAGACAACCTGGGCAGGGGCTTGTCCTCCCTCCCCCTGGACCCAGAAGACAACCAAAAATGCCTGAAGAATATAAGCAAATTCAGTCTTCAACTCAACACAGAAACATATGAGCTTCACACTAGAATCACAACCAACAAACAAAACCCAAATGCTAAAAGCACAACAACAACAACAACAACAACAACAACAAAACAATAATGTTAAAAACTCAAATCACAAACCTCCCCCAAATACTACTTGTCCTATTGAAGAATCCTATAGTGAAGGCTCCCTAGATGTAACTCAGGATATAGATCTTAAAAGAACTCTTAAAAACATGGTCAAAGAAATCAAAGAATTAAAAGAATTGAAAGAACACATATACAAAGAACTGAAATACCTAAAAGAAGATAGGGATAAATTAAAAGAAGATAATGATAAATTGTGGAATAAAATTATAAAAGACACAGGAACATTGGAGAAAATTCAAGCTAAAATGAAAAATGAAGTGCAACATTACACAAACCACTTGGAAAGGATGGGTAAAAGTCTCAATAACAGAGTCGATGAAGTAAAAAATAGAATATCAAGACTAGAAGACAATATGGAAGAACTGGATCAATCAAGTAAAGATTAGGAATTTTTTTTTAACAAAAACAGAAGAATGGAATAACTGGGAACTGTGGGACACTAGGAAAAGACCAAATTTACACATAATAGGTTTAGAAGAGGAAGACGATTCACAAGATAATGGTATCACTCAGATTTTCAACAGAATTGTAGAGGAACATTTTCTCAAGTTAAAGAAAAAGATATCTATACAAATACAAAAAAGCATACAGAACATCAAGAAGACAGAGCAGGAAAGGAAATTCACCACACCATATCATAGTAAAAGCACTAGATGTTCAAAGCAAAGAGAGGTTACTGAGGTCAGCAAAAGAAAAACAAGTCACTTATCAGGGAAAGTCTATCAGAATTACAGCTGATTTTTCATTGACAACAATGAAAGCCAGAGGAGCTTGGTCTAAAGTATGCCTAGCTCTAAATGACAATGGATGTCAACCCAGAATACTTTATCCAGAGGAAATCTCTGTTATAATTGCAGGAGAAAAGGAAATGTTCCATGAAATAAACAAGCTAAAAGAATTCTTGTCCAGAAAGTCATCACTTCAGAGAATATTCGAAGCTGTACAAAGAGTGTTGGGTAGGAATGACTATATGTAACCAGCAACAATAGAAAATATTTAATGAAACTACTATTATGGACATAAAAAGTTAGGGCAAGAATGGTCCAGAAACCAAAATGATTGGAAGTAACATAAATCTCTCAATACTAACTTTAAATATCAATGGACTGAATTCTCCAATTAAGAGTCACAGACTGGTAGAATGGGGTAAGAAACAATACCCATCTTTTTGTTGTCTGCAAGAAACTCATGCCACCTTTAAAGACAGGTATTATCTCAAGGTGAAAGGATGGGAAAAAACTATTACAAGGAAAGGACACTAAGAAACATGTAGGAGTCGCTATTCTAATATCAGATAACTAGAGTTCAAACTAAAACTAAACAAAAGAGATGAAGATGTTCATTTCATTCTTATCAAAGGAAAAATTAATCAAGAAATCACAATCATTGATTTATATGCCCGAAACTCAGACCCACCAAACTGTATAAACACAATATTACAGGACTTTAAAGCACAAATTGTCTGTAGCACATTAGTAGTGGGACTTCAATACACCAGTGTGTCCATTAGACAGGTCAACTGGGCAAAGGATAAGCAGAGAGATATCTGAACGGAACAGTATGATGTACCAAATGGACCTAACAGACATCTACTGAATATTCCACCCAAACACCAAAGAATACACTTTCTACTCAGAACCCCATGGAACTTTCTCCTCACACAAATCTCAACAAATACAAAAAATTGAAACAATTCTATGTATTTTATCAGACCATAGCGCAACAAAGCTTAACATCAACACCAAAAGAAGCCATAGTACATACAGGAACTCATGGAGATTCAACAACAGACTTCTGAGCAATGAATAGGTCAAGGGAGAAATTAGGAAAGATGTAAAAGTATCCTTTAAGTAAAACAAAAAAACAATGCAATATAACAAAACATCTGGGACACTTTAAATGTAGTGCTAAGCCAGAAATTTATAACTATAAATTAAAAAAATAACAAAACAGAAAGAGTACACATAAATGACTTAATGTTACAACTCAAAACACTTGAAAGACAACAAATGACTTCTAAGCCTAAAAGACAAGAAGAAACAACAAATATCATAGCAGAGATTAATGAAATGGTAACAAAAATATATCAGTACAAAGAATCAATGAATCTAAGTGCTGGTTCTTTGAAAAGCTAAATTAGATATACAGACCCCTAGCCCAGCTAGCCAAAAGAAAGAAATAACTCCGAATGAACAAAAGTAGAGATGAAGGAGATAATTCAAAACCTCACAACTGAAAAAATCTCAGGCCTGTATGGATTTACAACAAAATTTTTTCAAACATTTAAAGAGGACCTACAACCAATACTACTTAAGTTATTTAAAGGGAAAGAAGCAGAGGGTAACCTCCCAAATTCCTTCTACAAAGCCAGCATCACTTTAATACCAAAACCAGGAAAAGATACAACTAAAAAAAGAAAACTATAGACCCATAGCCTTAGTGAATATCCTTGCAAAAATTCTCAACAAAATTCTTGCAAATCATATACAGATACAGATCAAAAAGTCTATTCACCATGATTAAGTAGGTTTTACTCCAGATATGGGATGGTTCAACATATTAAAGCAATTAATGTGTTAAATTATATCAATGGACTCAAAGATAAAAACCACATGACCATCTCAGTTGATGCAGAAAAGGTTTTTGATAAAATACAAAATGACTTTAAGTTTAAAATCCTAATGGAAATTGCACTGGAGGGAATATTCCTTAGCATAATTAAAGCTATATGCAACAAACCCACAGCCTACATCATCTTAAATGGAGAAAACTAGAAACATTCCCCTTAAAGTCAAGAACCAGACAAATATGCCCACTATTTCCTCTCCTTTTAATAATATCTTGCTAGAGGAAGAAGACAATGGAAGTGGATTAAATGAATGCTAAATAGAAAGGAGGACCTCAAACTATCCCTTTTTGCAGATGACATGATATTATACCTAAGAGATCCCCAAAATTCCACTAGAAAAATCCTAGAAATGACAAGAGTTTCAGTAAAGTTTCAGGTTACAAAATTAATTTACAACAATCAGTAGCCTTCCTATATGCAAACAACAAGCAACTGGAGGAGGAATTCATGGAAGCCCTTCCATTTACAATAGCCTCAAAAATATTGCAGAATAAACTTGACCAAAGATATTAAAGATCTTTATAGTGGAAAAATTAAATCTTTGAAAAGTGAAATTCAGGAAGACATCAGAAGATAGAAGCATCTCCCATGCTCATGGATTGGAAGAATTAATATATTAAAAATAACCATCTTCCAATATATATATATATATATATATATATATTCAATGCAATCCCAGTGAAAATTTCCATGACTTTTTTCACAGAACTAGAAAAAAAATTCTAAAATTCCTATGGGTAAAGAAAATATTCTGGATAGCTAAGCAACCCTGAGAAAAAGAGTAATGCAGGGGGAATTACTATACCAGGTTTTCGTCACTACTACAGAGCTATAGTTATAAAAACAGCATGGTACTGACTATAGATCTATAGATCAATGGAATGAAATAGAGGAACGACCAAAACTTGAGTACATAGAATTTCATCCACCTTATATTTGATAAAGTATTTAAAAACAGTCAATGGAGGAAGGGTAGCATCTTTAAAGAATAGTGTAGGCAAATTTGGATCACTACTTGTAGAAAAATAAAACTAAACACCTACCTTGCATAAAAGTCTACACTAAATGAATCAAAGACCTCAGTGTGAAATTTGAAACTCTGAATATGTTAAAAGATAATATAGGCAGCAGCTTACAACATATAGGTTTAGGAAAAGACTTTCTCACTTGACAGCAGTGCACAGGAACTAAAGTCAACGATCAAAAAGTTTACCTTATTAAACTAAAACAAAACAAAACAAAACAAAACAAAACAATAACCTTCTGTTTAGCAAAAGAAACAATGAAATAAGTGAAGAGAAACTACCAAACGGGGAGGAAATTTTCACCAGTGTTACATCTGACAGAGGTGTAACAACCAGCATATACAAACCACTCAAAAAACAAAGGTCCAAGAAAATAAATGATCCAATTAAAAGATGGGCTAAAGATGTGAACAGAGACTTCTCATGAGAACTTAAGATGGCTCAGAAACACCTTAAAAACTGTTCAAAATCATTATTAATTTAAGACATGGAAATTGAAACCACATTAAGATTTCATTTTACACAGGTAAGATTAGCTGTGATCAAGAAAACAAATGACACTATTGTTGGATAGGGTGTGGTTAAAGAGAAACACTTATTAATTACATGTGTGATTACAAACTCGTGCATCCCCTGTGAGAAGCAGTGTGAGGAACTCTTAAAAGACTAAAAATGAAAATACTATTTGACCAATTATACCACTTCTAGGTTTGTACCCAAATGATGAATCCTATAGCCAAGATAAGTGCACAGCCATGTATATTGTTGTTCTTTCCACAATAGCAAAGAGCTGAAAGCAGCCCACATATACCTCAACAGATAAGTGGATAATGAAGATCTGGTATACATATATATATATATCAGCATAACCAGATTTATGTCTCATTTAACATTTTCAGAGAAAATATCTACATATTGTAACTTAGTTATTAATTTGGCCAGGATTATGCGTCATGGATTCAAGGGATTCTATTGCAGCATCAAGGCATTTATATTTCTAATATAATCATCCACTTTGGGTGGATATTTACTAAATGTTACACAATATAAACAAGGTGTGGAAGGAGTCTTTCCATCTAGTGGATAATGTATAGTTTTTATGCAAAACATCAGATTGTGTTGCCTAAAAGGCATAGTTTTCCACTAGGAGGCAAAGGACATTTTTCACAAGTTCAGTTCTGTAGATGGTCATGGCCCACAAATCCCGCCTCTTATTTCTCTCGCTCCTGGGTGGCTGGTTTGGGGTAGTTTATTTTCTTTCTTCCCAGCACATCGACCAGATTTCTTTCATGGTATAGGTTGTTGTTCCTATGAAACCAATTTTAATGATTCATGATTTATAGACAATTTGTCTTGTAGAAAATTGTGGGCTGGAGGATGACTCAGTGGATAAATGACTTGCTGCACAAGCATGACAAACTAGGTTTGGAGCCTCGGGTGTTACATAAGAATCTGGGTATGGTGGACATGCGTGTAATGAAGCCCTGCGGGGCAGAGACAAGCAGATTTTAGCTGTTTCATTTCCTCTTCCTCCTCCTCTTCCCCCTCCTCCTCTTCCCCCTCCTCCTCTTCCCTTCCTCCTCTTCCTCCTCCTCTTCCTCATCCTCCATTTCCTAATCCTTTCTCCTCCTCCTCTTCTTCCTCCTCTTCTTCCTTCTCTTCTTCTCCTTTTCTTTCTCCTCTTTCTTCTCCTCCTCCTCTTTTTATCCTTGTTCTTTTTGTTGTTCTTTTTTCCTTTTCCCTTTTCTTCTTTCTTTTGAGACAAGGGCTCTCCATAGCCCCAGGTAGCCTGGAACTAACCATGTAGACCAGGCTAGCCTGGATCTTATAGAAATCTATCTGCCTCTGCATCACAAGTGCTTGGATTAGACATGTCTGCCACCAAACTCAACCAAACAGATCCAAGCTGAAATGCCGACTCCAGATTCAGAGAGACCAGATCTGTGCAGGTATCCCTGATGGACAAAGATCACCCTGATTGACAGCAGTACATATAGCCAGTCTCCTTGCACAGTCACAGGCCTCACAGGGACTGACACATTCTTCCTTTTCTACTTCTTCAGTAGCAAAATGGACAGGCAGGTGGTGCAGCTTGCCCAAACCTGGGCCTTTACAGACACTGAGACTGTGTTCTGAGAAACCTCTTTCTTCCTGCTTCATCCCTCCTCTCAAGGGAGACCTCACAAGCTCAAGGTCTTCTCCTTTCCTGAGAACAAGAGGAGCATCTCAATGCATGGCTTTGAAAATAAAGTGAGCTGGGACTGGAGAGATGGCCTAGCGGTTGAGAGCACCGACGCTCTTGCAGACGACCCGGGTTCGATCCCCAGCACCCACACGGCGGCTAAGAACCGTCTGTAACTCCAATTCCAGGAGAACTCCAGTTCCGGGGGAAACCGAGACCCTCTTCTGACCTCCGCAGCATTGCACGACACGGGTGCACAGACCTGCATGCAGACAGTACATTCATACACATACAAAGATAAAATTAAATAAAAAAAAAAAAAAAAAAAGAAAATAAAGTGAGCTGCATGTATGGATGGGTGACTGGCATGCACAGATTCCTAGGGAGGTCAGAGGGTTTGGAGTAGACAATTCAGAGAAACAGGTTTGAACTTCCCATTTGTTGCAAACACAAATCTTTTTATTTAGATTTTGTAGTGTTCTGGGCCGATCTGGTATATTTGTACAATGGAGTTCAATGCAGAAGTGAAAAATGATGACCATGAATTTTGTATGCAAATGGATGGTAATGGAGGTTGTTATGCTGAGTGAGGTGTCACAGTCTCAGAAAAACAAACTACACATGTTATAATTTATTTGTGGTTTCTAACACCAAATCTCTATGTGTAAATTAAAATCAGTAAACTGGTCAACAAAGATAAAATCAACATAATTGTTATTGCCATACGTATACCTTGAAATTTCTCTCTCTTTATTTTTTTTTTTTACAGCTAAGATTTAAGACGTTATAAACATGGAAACAGTTAAGGGATGAACTAATTTCTTTTTTTTTTTTTTAACATAGAAAAGTCTTTTTTCGAATATCTCAGAACAAACATAGTAACAATCATAAAGCTGGTACATTTTAAAATAAAATCCTTAAAGATTTCAGCATTTAGAATCATTATGTTGTCTTCATTTTCTATCATTAATTTTTTTTCTGTGTTAAATTCCTTTATATTTGGTTGTATTTGTCATTAATATTGGGAAATTCATATATATTATATATGTATAGTGAAATATGATCATTTTCCCCTCCACATTCCTAACTCTAATACCCACATTGCCCAAGATATGTCCTCTCAAAAGAATGCAGTCATTTTTTGATAACCTCCTAAATTTGTTTAGGGATGAACTAATTTCAACAAAAGTTATTGTCACCTCTATCATAGTACATAATGTGTATATTAAAAGTAACTAATCTGACCACAGATATATAATATCATTTTAATATTCTAAGTACATATGGTCTTTCTGTACTTACTGGTCATACTCTTTTGAACCTTTAGGCAAGGTTTTTGGTAACCTACTCACCGATAAATAAATGACCATGTATGCTAAGACTGTTAAATAACAGTAGGGTTCTTGATCCTTAAGGATAGTAGTTAATTCAAAGGAATGATTATTTCTGCCCCAGGTGTTGGGAACAAGTCAGAAAGAATTAATCAGAGATCCACCTGCTTCTGCCTCTCAAGTGCTGGGTTAAAGGTATATGTCACCATGCCTGGCTAATTTTTACTATTATACTGTGTTATACATATATATATATAAATTATATATATAATTAAACCAGTATAATGTGTTATACTTTGTTAACTCAGAGATATAATATATTATCCCAAATTAAATTTTAGATAGAAACATTTTTTGTGACACACATTTATCCCATTCAAAGTAACATATACACTAAAACAAATTTTCTTAGAATAACATGGTATTTCTTCTTTAATAATAATTATTATGCTACACCTGAATATTTTTATATTGTGCCATAGAAGCAAACCAAACTGAAAAGTGGTAGTAACTATTTGTAATAAAAATAATAGTAAATTATTGTGCTATGTTTACCTTATGGTGTGAAGTTGCAGGTATTTCAAGTGGAAAATCACCATGTTTCTTTGTACAGGATTAGAATAGGAGGCAAAAATATCTAATTTTCCACACTGACACAAGTCTCTTTTTAAATTACTTGGCCAACTTATATTTTTGCAAATTTGTTTTCATAGTGACAACTTCATGTTAAAATGGTGATATATAATTTTCTTACTTGGATTTGGACTTTTCCTTAGGAAGTTTGAAATATTTCCATCAAATTTAAACTTTGTATTGCTTCATCAGTTTTCAATTCCCTGTTAGTAATAACCTTGACTTTATGCTATATGAAAGAATGAAACGGCTATTAAAAACTTGCTTATGTCCCAGAATTGCTGGGAATGTGAAAAAAAAAAAAGCTTTTCACTGATTGATTGCAGGTTTTATATCAATGAAAGGGCTATCATTTGCAAGCTTAATGCCCTTATTGACAGCAACCTATTTTGAGTTAAGTAAAAATATCACAAGTGATTTTTCGGTGCATAACCTATAATGGGCAGCTGTTTTGCCCAAGGAGAACACTACCATCCAAAACATCTACACCAAAATGAAATTAACACAGCATTGAAAAATGAAAACACCAGTACCATAATCATGCTAACAGTATTATTTCTTTTATCTTTATATCTATGAGATTATATATAGTTTCATAAAAAAATAACTTTAATATGACAGAAAACTGTATTTGGGAATATAGTAGAAGTATTTGAAGGCAAAACTATATTTTTAATGTTAAAAATTTTATCTTTCTATTTGTGACTAAAACACCTTATATGAATCATATCAAAATTATAATTAAATCCGACCAAGAATAGATTAGAAAGCTGTCTTCAAATTTGCATCCACTTTTGCAATGTTCCAGTGTCATGGTTTCTTTCTGCGTGACAAGTTTTTTGAAGTCACCATAGGTTTTATTTAAATAAATTGAAAACTGTGGTTTCAATTTCAGCTACATTTAAATTTAAATGAATCAGTGCTAAAGGTAGAAAATAATTCTTGGTAGAGGAAGCACTACTTCATACATTTTTAGATCTTCTATAATACAAGTTAAATACTTGTTTAATAGTAATTTGAATTAAAGTCACTAATAGAAGAGCCAACAAACAGCATGGAATTCACAAGTTTGTTTGTGGGACCCTGAAATGATGAAACTAAACCTGATCATGTGATGAATAGTGACTATATTCTTGTCATAATCCATTGAAATTTATACTTATTTGAGATGCTTAAAATAAACCGTATACATCAGTAAGCCTGATCATTAACAAATTACAAATTAATGGCTCAGCTGTTAAGAGCACTGGCTGCTCATCCAGAGGATCTGAGTTTAGTTTGCAAAACCTATCTCAGATGGCTCACAATCACTGTAACAGAAGCTCCAAAGGATCCAGTATCCTATTCTGATCTGTCTGGTGGCTCCTACACATAATAAAAATAAAAATAAAATAAAAATACTCCTTAAGACTTGTGGTCTGAGACGTATGAAACATATACGCTGTATACAAGTAAAATAAAATTACCTTTGCAAAATCCCAAGTATAAAACCAAGATCCATACTGATCCCTATAGTAGAACCATTCTGTAAACATTATTGTCAAAGACGCACATTAATAATTTTAACATTTTCTTATACTACTAACATGACCATTTGCTTTTATTTGCCAGAACAGAAAAAGAAGTGCAACTTATCACAAAGTACATTTTACAGGGAAGGTGACCCCTTAAGACAAAGATATTACAAGATTCTGCAGTAAAAAAATGGTCAGAGCCTTTTGTTTGCTTGATTTATTTAAAATGTATTTGTTTATTGCTCTTAGAATGGCAGACATTCCCAATCATTCCTCATATTGACCCAAATTTTTGTATATTTTTATTGATTTTTCTGCACATTCATACAAAAAAATCTTAGTCATGTTTATACTCCCTTTCCCATCCATGCCCTCTCATAACCTAAACCCACTGAATTTCATGCATCCTGTCATTTATCAAATAAAGTTAGTATACACAGATGTCCCACATTGCAAGTTCATCCACTGGGTTCTAATCAGCCTATCTAGAGTTGCTCTCTTACAGAGGATCATCTCTCCTTCACCCATCAGTATTGGCTGCCAATAGTTATTTGGCTAAAGTTGGGACCTCTTGACAACTTCCTCAGGTCTATGCTGGGTTTTTGTCTGAGTTTGCATAGGTCTTATGCATGCAGAGACCATTGTTTTAGGTTCCTATGAGCAAGGTTCCAAGAACCGGTAAGGCTCTCCTTCCATATGGTCTTGCACCTCCTCCCATAGCTTTTACAGTCGTTCTGCCCCCTCTTAAACAATGGTCCCTGAGCCCTGGGTAAATGAATTTTAATATAGGAGTACGTTCTTGAGACCCACACTCTGAAGACTTTTATGCTCTTTGCTTTGGATATTTATGGTCATTTGTGTTTATTGTATTCTGTTGCATTAGGGGATGTCACTGATGACAGTTAAAGGAAACATTAATATTCTCTCTACCTCTTGCTCCACTATCTTCCATAAGCCTTAGGTGTAGTCGTTCCATTGTAGACGTATCACTTAGGGTTGGGCATCTCACAGACACTGTTTTTTTCTCTTTGTTTGATCAATTATGTAACAGTATCAATATCCTTTTGTTGCAAAATTAGCTTCTGTAATCAGTAGTGACTGGCATATTTGTCAGTAAATATAAGGATCCATATTTAGTATATAGTAAGAAATTACATTTGCCTAAACATGTAACAGACTTTCTCTAAGATTTAGACCTTTGTCATATGTGCTTGACTATGCTTATACTACCCCACATTAACTCCTTCCCATTGAGTTGTCCTTAGATCTAACTGTATATAGAAGTGCCAAATTAAGCCTGGTGACATCGTTCACACCTTTAATCCCAACACTTGGGAGGCAGAGGCAGACGGATCTATGTGAGTTCAAGGCCAGTCTGGTCTACATAGTTAATTCTATGTCAGCTGGGCTTACAAGGAGACATGTCTCAAAAAGACTAAAACAACACCAAAAATGGCAAAGATAAAAGTGCCACCACTGCACCAATATCAATTGGTGTGCTGTTCATTGTTGTGGTTATTAGGCCTTAAATCTGGTGTTAAACCATTGATGTTCTCTCTTATAAGCTTGCCTAGTGCCCTCCAAAATCATGAGAGCCAGGTTTCAGGGAAGAAACGTCCTGGTCACTTCCAGCTCCATTGCTCCAAATCCTGTATCTTAAATATATGCTGTATTCAGCAACAGGGTCCTACTTTCATGTTCTGTGAGGCAGTCAAGGGGTGTGGCAATAACTAAAACAGAATTATTTGAAATAGGTATCATGTTCTTGTTACTTCCTTTGTGACTCACAACTATGTGGCTATGTTAATCTCTGATGAATCTTCTAATATATGTGAATATGATGTGATGTTAAATAATTTATATAAATCATTTATAATCACAAAATCCCCTACAGAATGTAAATCAGTTTCCATTTGAAATGAGGAAACTGAATCAGGGAAGAAGTTACTTACAAGATGTTGTAAGAGAAAATAAATGATAGAAATTTGAAAAAAATTAAACATAATTCTTATCATGCCAAAAGTTTAGAATGCTGAAAATCAGACTTCACCAATAATGAAGTAAGGATGGCTGAGAAACATCTTAAAAACTGTTCAACATCATTAATAATTAAGGAAATAAAAATTAAAACCACTCTCTACAATATCATCTTACTCTGGTAAGACTGGCGTGGTGGTGCACGCCTTTAATCCTAGCACTTGGGAGGCAGAGTCAGGCGGATCTTTGTGAATTCAAGGCCAGCCTGGTCTACAGAGTGAGTTCCAGGCCAGCTGGGACTACAGGGAGACCCTGTTTCAAAAAGACCAAAAAATAAATAAATAAAAAAATAAAAAAGATCAAGAAAACAAAAGACACGAAATGGTGGAGAGGTTGTGGGGAAAGGGGAACACTCATCCACTGCTGGTGAGAATGTAAACTTATAAAACCACTGTGGAAAGCAGTGTGGAGAACATTTAAAATACTCAAAATGAGCCTACCACCTGACCCAGCCATACCACTCCTGCGTATATACCCACAAGACTCATCCTACTGCAAAGATACATGCATATCTATGTTTATTACAGCTTTCTTCACAATAGCGAAGAGCTGGAACCAATCCAAATGTCCCTCAACTGATGAATGGATAATAAAAATGTGATACATCTACAAAATGGAGTTCTATGCAGTGGTAAAGACAGGTGACATCATGAACTTTGCAGGTAAATGAATGGAACTCAAAGCCAGTATGCTAAGTCAAGTAACACAGTCCCCCAAAAACAATGGTTTCCCTCATTTGTGGATGCTAGTATCAAATCCACAAATTGAAATGCAATCTGAGCAACATTATTGTTATATTTCTTTCTATATTAGAATGACTGTGATGTTATAAGGTGAATCTCTTTATGAGCCCTAGAATTAATTTACAACTTACTTTCAGACATGATAATTAATGTATATGGGTGGAAAAATATACATTCATATTTTAGAATAATATAAAATTAAAGGGAAATTATGAACTTCAAAACATATATCAGAATAAACATACAGTTTATTCATGGAGGACATAATTCTGGTACATATATGGTGTTTATATAGGCATATCATGGAGCAATAGAATTGGGAAGGAACCACAACAAGGTAAGGACTGGATCAAAAATGGACTGGTATAATTTCTTCCCAAATCAATAAACCTTTGCAGAAGAACACTTTAAAAAGACTGAGAGAAAGATAAAAGACATGTATGGCAAAATGCAGGAACTGGGGTGGGGTGGGGGAAGGAAAAGGGGAATATGTCTAAAGTGAACTGAAAAATAATGTATGAAATACACAAAATGTCAACAAAAGTATTATTTTAATAATAAAAAATGAATGCTGAAAATCAGTCTTGTGTATTGACACCAGATGTTGATATTTCTGGTTGCAGGATCTGTCCACAGGAAACATCTGCTGTGATGGCTAGAGAATCTTGATTGTCAAATTGACACACCCAGGAACAGGAAACTTGCAGAACTGCATTCATAATATCGGTTTGGGGCAGGTCTGCGGGGCATTTTCTACAATACTAACTTATGTAGGAAGGCCCAATCCACTGTGGGCGGTGCCAATCCTTGGGCATAGACTGTCCAAGAATGATAGCTGAATATGGACCTGGGAGCAAGACAGTAAGTATCATGCTTTCTGCTTTGTTTTTCTGCAGGTTCCTCCCCTGACTGCCAATGATAGGTTTGTAAGCCAAGGAAACTCTCCTTTTCCAAGTTGCTTTTGGTCAGTTTTCTATCATACCAATGGAAAACTAGGACAGAAATTGGCACCAGAAAAATGGGGTTGTTGATGAGAATGCAGTGGCCATATTGTTTCTTGAGAGAACTACAGAATGATTTGGAACTCTGGGCTAGAAAAACCTTTGTGTTCCCTGATCTTAATGAATTGCTCATGTGGGATCATGGAAGCTAAGAATGCTGAGTGAAATGCAAATGACAGAAACTTTGGGGAAGCACTTTCTCAGGATCAGCACACAAAAGCTGTGCTTGGAGGGCAAGTGGGAGAAGGTTAAGGCTCTATCTCATGCTGGAAGCTGAACTTAGCAATGTGTAAAAGTAGCAGCATGAAAGTTTTAGTGATGAAGGGATCATGGAAAGAAGCTGAGACTTGGCACTACACAGCTGTGTTGGAGACCCTGAAGAGAAACCTGGGCAGGTCATTGTTGAAGGTGCAGCATCAATTGTAGTAAAGACCCCAAGACAATGGAATGTCCACCAAGGATTGTGCAAGCTGGCCTGAGCCTAGAGGCAAGCTGTGTGCACTGTGGATTGTAGAGAGATGTGGCCAGCCAAGCCCTTTGTATCCCAGAAAATATAAGAGTCCAGGTGCCACATATTAATCTACAGAATTTTGCTTTAGACTGGTTAGGTTTGGGTTTCCTTTGATTCAATTGTTTCTCTGCCTGGTTCTTCCATTTGAAATAAGAAAATATATAACTCCTTTAATTTTACAGGAGTCAGTATTTAAGAGATTTTGGCTTTTTTAAAGTACCTTGGACATTTACAGTGTTGCATTTTATTTAAAGTCTGTGAAACTTTAAACTGGGACAGTGTTTTTATATTGTGATATTAACATGAGATCTTAGAGACATGGAAAGGTTATGGTTTCCAGTAATGTGCCTGTGTTTCAAATTGACAAAGGGTTGATTTGTGATAGCTAATCTTGGTTGTCAACTTGATATTGACATATCTGGGAAGAGGGAACCTCAAATGAAGAACTTCCTCCATCGAATTGGCCTTGGCATGGTCGTGGGACATTCTCTTGATGCTAATTGCTGTAAGAGGGCCCAGCTAACTGTGCTTAGTGCTAAGCTGGCCAGGTGGGAGTGGGCTGTATATGAAATATAGCTTAATGTAAGTGTGGAAGTAAAGCAGTAAGAAGCATTTCTCCAAGTTCCTTGTTCAGTTCTTGCCTTGAGTTCCTGCCTTAGTGTCTCTTCAAGACTGTAACCTGTAAGATGAAATGAACCTTTCTCTACTCAAGCTGCCCTTGCTCATGGTGTAACAGGAAGGCAAGCTTGGACATTGGAAAAGGAAGAAATATTCACAGAAAATGAAACAATCATGTTATTTTAGATACATACAATTCTCAACTTAGCAATAATTATTATAATTAATTAAACTATCATCTTGATTTCACAACTAATGATGAAGTATTCAATGATGAATAGGTTATAATGCAGCTTAATGAATATTTACCAAGAGCACATTAATTACAGTTGGAAAGTTAATTATAATGAGAAAATACAATGGGAAGTTACTGCCTTAAACAAATTGTCAAAGTTGATATCTTGGGACAAACCAATAGGATTATGTGTATCCATCCATTTATTTCTGACAAGGACACCCATTTGAATTCTTTTATCTTCTTGGCAAAATTTATATCCTGAATTTACACAAGAGAATATGTAACTCATGCTAAATTTAAATGACTAGCCAGTTACTTAAAAAAAAACCCATAAAAAGTATAAAATCCTTGATCATGAAATAATGTGAGAAAACTATCCCTTAAAAGCAGATTGAAAAACATGTCAATTTTATTAAATGCATGGAGTTACCCTAAATTTATTAAGTAGCACATGAAAAAAGACAAGAATAATGGAATTTATTATAGCATTACAATAATATTGATGTTGATAATAGTACAGTGATTATCTAAAAGGGTGCCATCATTAAGACACAGTGGTATTTATGGGTAAAATGATATGTGATATATTTGAAACTTATTTATAAATATTTTAAAAACATTCTATTTGGCCTGGAGGGATGGCTCAGCAAGTAAGAGCACTGACTTATCTTACAGAGGACATGGGTTTGGTGCCAGTACCCCCATGCCAGCTAACCACTATCCGTAAGTTAATTTCTAGGGGATCTAACATCTTCTTCTAGCCTCCATAGTCATTGCATAAAAATGGGATGTTTACATACATGTACACAAAACACTCATACACATAAAAATAAGTATATTTTTAAAAGAATACAGGAGATAGAGACATGGGTCAAGGGTTAAGAGCACTAGATATTCTTGCAGAAGACAGAGGTTTGGTTCCCAGAACCTACTTGGGGACTAACAACCATCTGTAACGTCAGTTCCAGGGGATCCAATGCTCTCTTCTGGCCTTCATAGGCATTTCACAACATGAGTGCATTTACAGGCAGGTGTAACACTCATAAAATAAAAATAAATTAAATAAAACGTTTTTAAAAAGAATCTATTAACTATGCCATATCTCTACCTATAGACCTGTTGGCTTAATACCCATCATTTGATTGTAAGAAATAACTCTACTAGTATATTTATTAATAAGCATTTCACCAATTATTTAGGATGTGCTTACATAATTTTCTCTGTAAGTTAGTGAATGTTTTGCTTTCATAGCTAGTAGGTAGAGGGGAATAGAGGGAGGGAAAGAGAGAGCAGGAGAGAGAAAGAGATTGAGAGAAAGAAATAGATTGAGAGAGAGGTTGAATTGATACAAGTGAATATGGAAAGCACGAGGTCCCACAGTCAGCGGTCTCCACCCTGAGGAGGCAGAAAACCCAGAAGTGTAATTCATTGTGTATCTAAAGCCCAAAAAGCAATGGACTTTATATGGGAACACCCACGTGAAGCCTGGGAGCTGAAAACAAGATGACTTTTTACTAAATTTTCAGACTCTAAAAGTTGAGAAATGGAACTCTAATGCTCAATCAGAAGGCTAGTACTCCAGTTCAGAGAGGAAGGGAATTTTCTCTTCTGCAGACATTTTGTTCTAGTTGGATTCTTCACAAATTGGTTTTTCTTTATGTATTGTAAATTTTACATACTGATCTATTCTGGAAATGCTCACCCACACATCAGAAGAAAAAAAATTTAAAAATCAATCGCATAACTGGACTTTGTCCCAGGCAAGCTGACCTTTAAAATCCTACCCACATACAGCTGGGGAAAGTATGGGAAGTGAACTTGACTCCTAAAGGAAAGTGATAAACTGTCAGTAGATATTTCTCAGGGCTGGGGATGCAGATCAATGCTTTCCAGTGACAGAATCTCAGCTGTGTGTTTGTGGGCACACCTATAACCCCAGCACATGGGAGACTGAGAATGGAGGATCCAGATTTTGAGGTCAGTTTTGACTACATAGAGAAACCTTGCCTTAAGAAAACAATAAAAATGCTATAAAAATGCATGACACAGGTGCAGAAACCTACATGCAGACAGTACATTCATACACATAAATAAATAAATGAAATTTAAAAAGAAAACAATAAAAATGCTTAGAATCTCACATTTTTTTTTTTTTTTGTACAAGAGAAATTTGAAAGCATTGAAAGGAGGGGGTAGAGGAATGGCCTAGCGGTTAAGAGCACCGACTGCTCTTACAGAGGACCCGAGTTCGATTCCCAGCACCCACATGGCGGCCGAGAAACGTCTGAAACTCCAATTCCAGGAGAACTCCAGTTCCAGGGGAGTCTGACACCTTCTTCTGATCTCCGCGGCATTGCCCGACACGGGTGCACAAACTTGCATGCAGACAGTACATTCATACACATACAGAAATAAATAAAATTAATTAAAAATTAAAAAAAGAAAGCATTGAAAGGGAAACACAAAATGTTCAGCATTTCTCAATACTCAAATACATTTACTAGTTAAACAGAACACATGTTCAAAGAGTTTAACTTATTTTTTCTAGTATTTGCCAGCTGTATCAGAAGCTTCTCTGATATTATTATTTTAGACTACAGGTATTTTTTGTTTCCTTCATTTTATTTCCTTTTAAATAGATACAAAAAATTAAGGTGTCTATAATTTAAGTTAGAAATATAATAGTATTATATGTTTTCTAATCAACAGATTCAAGAAGATAAAATTTGAAGAGCCAGAGAATTGACATCCTAGCTACTGCATAAATCTGTCTAAAGGCATTTGCTTTGAATTACTAGTGTTGGTGCCTGCTAACTTGTTTTAGTTCTGTGAAGGTAAAGCGTTATCTCCTGTGTAATATCATTGAGGACAGGCTACTTTTTAGAACAGAAAATAATTGAACTTTACATTGTACTTCAGGATTTCATTCTTCCCTTGGACATTTTTCAGTGTGTTATTTACAGCATAATTTCATCTATTAGCTATTTATGTGACTGTTCAAATTTATATCAGGTACAAGTAATACCATGAGAAAATCTAGATTCCATCATGTAACATATTATCTGACATAGTACTATTCAATCACCTTTTTATTTGACAAGACACAGATATCATATCCAAATTTTTTAATAGTGAAAAGCCTTACAAGTTATTGAAATTGTCATAGTATTAAATATCATATCACAGATTTCTTTCCATATGTGCAGTTAAATTAAGAAGGTACATGATTCTAGTTTAGAGAATTCGACTGCTTAATAAAAGCAAATTTTAAAGCATGTTTTATCTCAGCTTTCATGGGTTATTTACTTTCACAAATGCAAAAGCTTCTGATATGCTTTTAGAAATAGTTATGATAGTAAAGAAACTATAACTTCCAAATATTAAAAGAAACCAAGGGACACTATGTCTAAAATGATCAAGGAATAAAAGGAGGAAAACTACCAGGTATATTCAGGAATGACTTAGGCATGAAATGAAAACTGGCTGCTAGTCTGATCCTTTACTACAAAGGTTCTCTGTGTGGTTTGCCACCTTTCTAGAAATCTGGAGAAGGGTCTGGAGAGATGGCCTAGTGGTTAAGAGTGTCTACCGCTCTTACAGAGGACCCGGGTTCGATCCCCAGCTCCCACATGGCGGCTTTGATCCTTCTGATACTCCTTTTCCAGGAGAACTCCAGTTCCAGGGGAATCTGACACCCTCTTCTGACCTCCGAGGCATTGCACGACACGGGTGCACAAACTTGCATGCAGACAGTACATTCATACACATACAGAAATAAATAAAATTAAAAATAAAAGAAATCTGGAGAAGATTAAGTCCTAACCACTTATTAGTCCTTGGCTTGCACCTACTGCTTGAAGATCACACACAGTGCTATTACTACAGAGGAATTTTTCTGGTGACTGATGACCGCAATACATGGAGCTGTTTTTTTGTTTTTTTGTTTTTTGTTTTTTTGTCTTTTCGAGACAGGGTCTCGAGCTTTTGACAGGATATTGTGTACTGTAAGAATTTAACAAAGTTAGTAAAATAATTGATATGATTACTGGGAGAAAAAGAAGAGATATCTAATAATGGAAACCAGAAGAGGAGAAGGTAGGACTCTTAACCATAACGGATAAATGATTGCTTGGGACGCTGGGCACTTAATGATCAGAAGACATGACTGACTTGAAAGAGTAATATTTTTATTAAGAAAAGAAAATAATTTGCATTTCCTTAATTATTAATGATGTTGAACTCTTTTTAAGATGTTTCTCAGCCATCTTTACTTCTTTACTTGAGAAGTCTCTGTTCAGCTCTTTATGCCATCTTCTGTTTGTTTTTTTTGTTTTTTTTTAGCCTTAAAACCGGGTAATGTTTATTCAATTAACTACATGAGTTTGTCAGACAAGAGCAGAATGCTTTGTGAGAATTTTAGAGAGTGCTGTGGTTACTGTAATGGGTCCTGCTCATGAGTCACATGTCTCCACGGGAGTGCACTTAACCCCCATCCAATGCTGTAAGGCCAAACCTTTCTTTGGCATCAAATCCTAGTCATGGATTATTATCTATTTTTTTTAAGGGATTCTACAATACTGGCTGGAGAGATAGCCTAGCGGTTAAAAGCTCTGACTGCTCTTGCAGAGGACCCGGGTTCGATCCCCAGCACCACATGGCAGCTAAGAACTGTCTGTAACTCCAATTCCAGGAGAACTCCAGTTCCAGGGGAATCTGAGACCCTCTTCTGACCTCAGTGGCATTGCACGACATGGGTGCACAGACCTACATGCAGACAGTACATTCATACACATACAAAAATAAATAAAATTATGCCATCTTTTGAGTAGGTCATTTGTCTTCTTACTTCTTTGTTTTTTAAGTTGCTTGTATATTCTGGATGTTAGTGCTTTGTCAGACATATCACTGGTGAAGGTTTCCTCCTTCTTAAAGAGTGTTCAACATCATTAATAATTAAGGAAATGCAAATTAAAACCACACTAAAATATCATCTCACTCCAATAAGACTAGCCAAGATCAAGAAAACAAAAGACACCAAATGCTGGAAAGGTTGTGGGGAAAGGGAATACTGCTGTTGGGATTGTAAACTGGTACAACCACTGTGGAAAGCAGTGTGGAGAACCCATAAAAAACTCAAAATGAGCCTGCCACCTGACCCAGCCATACCACTCCTGGGTATATACCCACGAGATGCATCCTCCCACAAAAATAATGCACAGCTATATTTATTTCAGGTCTCTTCACAATAGCAAAGAGCTGGAACCAACTCAAATGCCCCTCAACAGATGACTGGATAACAAAAAATGTGGTACATCTACACAATGGAGTTCTTAGCAGCAGTAAAGAAAGATTATTACATCATGAGCATTCCTGGTAAATGGATGGAACTCAAAGCAATGTACTAAGTGAAATTACACAGTCCCAGAAAAAAAAAAAAAAAAAAAANTGTTCTTAACCTCTGAGCCACCTCTCCAGTCCCTTATATAGTAATGTTACAGCTCCACTTAGTATTGTGTATTCTGCAACTCAAGAAAATATTCAAGTGATAGCAGCAAATGACTTTTAACTGTGATTTTCTTTTTTAATCATCAGGTAAAAACTACACCCTTCTCAGTGGCACAAAAACCATTCCAAGCAGGGACGAGTACAGACTGTGGACTCTGCTCAACGGCTTGCTCCCTTTCACCAACCACATGGTGCACGTGAGAGCATCCAATAGCCAGGGCAGCTTGGTCAGTGACCCTGTTCTGATCGAAATGCCTCCAGGGGGTAAGTCTGACAATCGTTGGCTCTCTAATTATAAACAACTTCCCTAAAACTAAGTTACCCTAAAACTAAGTTACCATGGAGCACTTTGTCTATTTGGAACTAGTTCTTTTATAACTTAAAGGGTCAGTTGTATTTCTGCATAAATTGCTGGCTTTATTTTTGGAGACTTTTACATTCCTTTGTTGCTTTGGTGAGTCAGCTTTCATCTTGTCTGTGTGTGTTTATCTGGTGTCTGTGTACATATACTGTCCACAGTGCATCTTTGACTGTCTATATCTGAGCAACATTAGAAAATAGTAGGGTTTGCTTACTTAATTTGGAGGGGTTGTTTTGTTTCTTTCACTTGTCACATTTTGTTAAACTTTTCAATTTTTACCATATGTATACATGTATAAACCATATATATATATATATATATATATATATATACCAAAATCATGACCTCTCAAAATCTGTATAATTCCAAAATATTTTTAGGAATTCATATTTTTCCTTTTAATTTTATATTACTCTAAAACACGAATGCATACCTTCCACCCACATATGGCAATTACAATGTCAAAAAATAAGTGGTAAGTTAGTTCTAGAGCCCATTAATGTATTCACATTATAACACCACAGTTTCTTTTTTTTAACATTTTTTAAAATTTTACTTATTTTGTGTGTGTATGAATTTACTGTCTGCATGCAGGTTTGTGCAATGCCACAGAGGTCAGAAGAGGGCGGTCAGATTCCCCTGGAACTCGAGTCAAATATGGTTCTCAGCAGCCATGTGGGTGCTGGGGATCGAACCCTGGTCCTCTGCAAGAGCAGTCGGTGGTCTTAACCACTAGGCAGTCTCTCCAGCCCCCACAGTTTTTTTTTTTTTTCAGATAAAAAGAAATATAACAATAACATTGCTCAGCTGCCTTTCAACTAGGGATTTGGTGCTAGCATCCACAAGTGAGGGATACCATTCGTCATTTGTTTTTCGAAAACGTGTTTTTTCACTTAGCATAATGGCTTCAAGTTCCCTGCATTTACCTGCAAAGTTCATTATGTCATCTTTCTTTACCACTGCATAGAATTCCATTGTGTAGATGTACCACATCTTTGTTAGCCACTTGTCAGTTGAGGGCCATTTGGGTTGGTCCCAGCTCTTTGCTATTGTGAAGAGAGCTGCAATAAACATAGATGTGCATGCATATCTGCAGTCAGATGAATCTTGTGGATATATACACAAGAGTGGTATGACTAGGTCAGGTGGTAAGCATATTTTGAGTCTTTTAAAGGTTCTCCATACTGCTTTCGATAGTGATTGTAGGAGTTTACATTCCCACCAGCAGTGGATGAGTGTTTCCCTTTCCCCACAACCTCTCCAGCATTTGGTGTTTTTGTTTTCTAGATCTTAGCCAGTCTTATCAGAGTGGAATGCTATCAAGGGGGTGATATTAATTTGCATTTCCTTAATTATTAATGATGTTGAACACTTTTAAGATGTTTCTCAGCCATTTTTACTTCCTCACTGGTGAAGTCTCTGTTCAGCTCTTTATTCAGTCTTTTGAGTGAGTAATTTGTTTTCTTCTTTGTTTTTTTATTTTTTTATTATTATTTATCTTTGTTTGTGTATGAATGTACTGTCTGCATGCAGGTCTGTGCACCAGTGTCATGCAATGCTGCGGAGGTTAGAAGAGGGTCTCAGATTCCCCTGGAACTGGAGTTCTCCTGGAATTGGAGTTACAGACGGTTCTTCTTTGTTTTTTTTTGTTTTTTTGTTTTTTTTTTCATTTTTTTAATTTAATTTTTATTGATGGTTTGTGCATTTCGTACATCATTTTCCAATTCAGATTAGGCATATTTCCCTTTCCCTTCCCCCCCCCCCCCTCCCCATCCCAGATCATGTATTCTGCCATAACTGTCCTGCATCTTTCAGTTTTTTTTTTTCATTTTTTAGCTATAAGTGATAATACATGAGTATAAGCATCCTTCGTGCAAAACCAATCTACAGACTGTTGTGCCCAAACCCCCACAGTCCCACCATTCAGTGGGGGGTGACAGGTTGTTTGTTCAATCAAGTTGATCAAATGAGTGTCCAGACTACATCGCTGTAGTTTCACCGTTCACCCCAATCGCAGCCTTTACATTCTAGTAGTTTATCTATTCTGGATATTAATGTTTTGTCAGATGTATCACTGGTGAAGGTTTCCTCCAACTCTTTGGGCTTTCTTTAAACTTCATTGATGGTTTGTGTAATATTGGCAACACCCTACAAGACAGACACAAGAAAAGACTTTCTAAATCAAACAGCAGCCACACTGGAAATAAGGTAAACAGTTGACAAGTGGGACCTAATCAAATTCTAGTATATTTTATTGTAATATTTAAAATTTTTCATTTCTAAAAATGTGCATATAATATTGAAATAGAAAAAAACCCCACAGCACTCTACTTCTACAAAGTTACTCTTATCTCTTCTCCCCTTCTCTTCTTTCCCTCCCTCCTTCCCTTCTCTCCCCACACCTCTCCTCCACTTCAGTGTCCTCTTCTCCACTTCAGTGTCCTCTCAGCCCCTTCCTTTCTTTTTTCCCTTGTCTTCTTTTCTTTCTGATTTAATCATGTTCAAAACAAGTTGTAGAGTCAAAAGCAATAAAAATTTCCATTGCTTTAAATAATGTCATTTAATCATTTTGTGACTTTTTTGGGTAAATATTACACATGTTAATCTCTCCCCACTGTTTTCTTTACATATTGGTAAACTGAAAATATCTACTTTTTAGTTACTACCTGCCTTTGGTATTTCTAAATTGCATTTTCAGGCTCTCTGGTGCTAGACTAGGCAGATATCTAGAATGTGATTTGCAAATGTTCTTTTACTGCAGAAAATATTTCAGGGTGCATGAGAAAATTTTCTTTAACCTATATATGCAACTCTACACCTTTAGTCTACTTCTGAAAATGGTAAAATCAAACAATAATTGGTATAACTGTTTTCTCTCATCTAATTCTCCTCTATTTTTATAGATTAGTCATTGTTAATGCAGCAAAGAACATAGAGATGACAGTGGGGAAAAAAAAGGAGTCACTTACCTGACACTAGGTAGCCTCTGAACTCAGAGGTTAGATCCAAGTTCTGATGGAGAAACATATTTGCAATTGAGGTTCCTTGTAGCATTCTAAAATCGTGAAATGTCCTGGGTATAATTCTTTTAATAAGACCACCACTATCCTATCTATTAAAAACAATAAAGAGAGCATGAAGTGAGGTGCCCTTGTATGGTATAACCTTTCATTTGAAGGACCAAAATTAAGCTAATTTTAAATATCGTGGTTGCACTACTAGGAAAAACAGTTTTTTCATTAAGTAAATAGTGTTTAAGAAATCCATTTAGAGGGCTGGAGAGATGATTCAGAAGTTAAGATCACTTGCTGTTCTTGTAGAGGATATATGTTTCATACAGAACACCCTTATAATGGAGCATAATCATCTCTAATTCCAGTTCCAGAGGATCTGGTTAAAAATAAATATACCATCTAATCCAATTATACCACATATTGGCATTGACAAATGGAGCTTTACTTGGAGGGAAAGAAAAACAAAATCATGAAATGTACAGGTAACTGGATGAAACTAGCAACTCTTGTACAAGTGAGGTAATACAGATAGAAAAACAAGCAAAGCATGTTTTCTCTCATTTGTAGATCTTATCTTGAAAGCCTTATATATGAGTATACAAATTTATATATGCATAGGAGCCAGGATAATGGAAAGGAACCATGGGTATAAAGGGAAAGGACCCTGAGAAAAGGGGAGAGAAGGAGACAGGTTTATGTTACGAGGAAATGGGAAAAATGCCAATCTTCAAGTCCATTTTTGGGTTTATGGCATTTATTGATTTATGTATGTTGAATCAACCCTGCATCTCTGGAATAAATACATCTTAATCACGGTGGATGACATTTTTGATATGTGCCTGTATGTGTTTTGCATATATTTTGTTGAGAATTTTTGCATCTATATTTTCTCTTTTGGTTGTATCTTTGCCTGGTTTTGGTATTAGAGTGATGCTGTTGTACATAGAAGGAGTTTGGAAGGTTTCCCTGTTTCTATCTTTTTGAATAACTTGAGTAATAATGGTTGTAGCTCCTCTTTAAATGTCTGGTAGAATTTTTCCTAAATCCATGTGGGCCTGGGAAATTTTTAATTGAGAGGTTGTATGGCTTTCAATTTTCTTACAGGTTATGGGCCTGTTTAAGCTATGGATATCTTCTTGGTTAAGTTTTGGTGATTCCCATGATTTCAGATATTCACCCAATCTCTTAGGTTTTCAAATTTAATAGAGTATATGTTTTTAAAGCATTCCCATATAATTTTCTGGATATTTTTGTTATTTGTTGTGATGTTTCCCCTTTCATATCTAACTTTGTTGATTTGGTGTTGCTCTTTGTTTCTTTTTGTTAAATGAGCTAAGGGTTTGTATATTTTGTTGATTCTTTCAAAGAACCAGCTCTTGGTCTCATTGATTCTTTGTATTGGTTTCTATGTTTCTATTTCATTAAGCTCTACTCTGATCTTTGTTATTTCTTCTTGCCTGTTGGGTTTGGGACTCATTCATTGTTGCCTTTAAGTATATTGAGTTGCAGTGTTAGGTCATTTATTTGTTCTCTTTCTGTTTTTGTAATGTAGGCACTTAGAGCTAAACATTTCCCTCTGAGGACAGCATATAAGCATCCCATAAGATTTTTGGTGTATGTGTGTGTATGTGTGTGTGTTTTTGTGTGTATTGTACTGTCCTTTTCATTTAATTCCAGAGATACATTTATTTCTTTCTGAATTACTCCCTTGACCTAGTCATTGTTCAGGAGTGTGTTATTTAATCTCCATGGTTTCTTGTATGTACTAGTTCTTCTTTTGGTGTTGATATTAAGATTAATTGCATTATGGTCTGATAGAATACATGGAATTGTTTCAATTTTTTTTGTATCTGTTGAGATTTGTTCTATGTCCCAGTATGTGGTCGATTTTGGAGAAGGTTCCAAGGGGTGCTGAAAAGAAAGTATAGTCTTTTGTGTTTGGGTGGAATACTCAGTACATGTATGTCAGGTCCATTTAATGTGCTGTATTGTTCAGTTCATATGTCTCTCTGTTTATTCTTTGACCAATTGACCTATCTAACGGACATGGTAGTGTGTTGAAGTCCCCTTCTATTAGTGTATTGGGATTAATATGTTCCCTAGAGTCTTGTAAAATTTTGTTTATGAACTTTGCTGCACCAGAGCTTGGTGTGTATATATTCATAATTGTGATATCTTCTTGGTTAGTTTTTCCTTTGATAAGAATGAAGTGACTCTCTTCATCTCTTCTGATTAGTTTTAGTTTGAAGTCTATTTTGTCTGATATTAGAATAGCAACTCTTGCTTGCTTCTTAGTGGCATTTACTTGGATTATTTTTTTAGACCTTCAACTCAAGATAGTGCCTATCCTTGAGGTGAGATTCCCATCCTTGTAGACAAAAAACGAATGCATTTCATATGTTAATCCACTCTATTAATCTGTCTATTGATTGGGGATTTCAGTCCATTAATTTTTAAAGTTATTATTGAGAGGTGTACATTGCTTCTCATCTGTTTAGTTTCTGTTTGGTTTTTTGGTGTATGTTTGTATTTCCAAAGTTATACCTTCATTAATTACTTTCTGTTGTACTTAGGTAAAGTCATTTCTTTCTTCTGCTTTTTGTATTGCTTCACATATTCTCTGAAGAGTTGGTTTTCTGGACAAGTATTCTCTGAGCTTATTTATGTCATGAAAAATTTTTATTTCTCCTTCAACTACAATAAACTTTTTTGCTGGGTAAAGTATTCTGGGCTAGCATCTACAGTCATTTAGAACTGGGTATACTCTGGTCCAGGCTCTTCTGGCTTTCATCATCTGCATTGAAAAGTCAGCTGTAATTCTGATGTATTTCCCCTTTATATGAGACCTGTTGATCTTCCTTTGCAGCTTTCAGTAGTCTTTCTTTGTTTGAACATCTAGTGTTATTTTCCTATGATATAGCATGGGGAATTTCTTTTTTGGTTCAGTCTATTTGGTGTTCAATGAGCTTCTTGTATTTGTATGTGTGTGGTTTCCATAATTTGGGGAAATTTTCTTCTACAATCCTGTCAAAGGGCTGGCCAATAATATTATTCTGAGATTCTTCTCCTTCCTCTGAACCTGTGATGCATAGGCTTGGTCTTTTCATGGTGTTGCACATACTTGTTTATCTCACTCCTGTGTTTTGTTTAATTTTTCATTATCTTTGCTTGAGCATTCCAATTCTTCCATGTTATCTTTCAGTCTCTTGATATTCTATTTTCTACTTCATTCATTCTGCTACTGAGGCTTTCTCCCATTCTTTCCCAATGGATGGTTGAGATTTCCATTTGCATTTTCATTTCAGCCTGTTTTCTCCAGTATTTCCATATCATTCATGAATTCATTCTGGTTTATCATTAACTTCTTTTAGTTTATCCCTATGTTCTTTTAGTTAATCTCTATCTTTCAATTCTTATTTGTTTGTGTGTTCTTTAAATTCCTTGAGTTCTTTGATTATGTGTTTAATGACAGTTCTTTTAAGATCTTTGTCCTGGGTTCCCTCTAGGAGATCCCTATTGTAGGAGTTTTCTACAGGATTGGTAGTATTTACCAGAGACTTATTATTTGTGTTTTTCTTTTTGTTTTTTTTTTGTGTGTGTGTGTGTGTGTGTGTGTGTGTGTGTGTGTGATTTTGTCATGTGGATTTCTTTTGCTCTTTGTATTCTGCTATGAAATTCAGGTTCTTCTTTGTTGAATTGAATAGTGACTTTGCTTGTTTTCTTTAGGTGTCTTTGTTGTCTTCTTATTAGGTATGAAAGGGGTGGATGATCTAAGCTTCAGGTTTTTGCTTCTGATTTTCTACTGGAGTGACCAGCTATTTCTTGCCTATAAAGGCTAGAGATCCTCCAGAGGCTCAGTATAGGTAATAATTGGACAGGCTGGAGCCCTGTTCCATGTGAGGTATGCCTACTGCCTCTCTGAGGCTGGTTGTAAGCATCTGGGTCTGGGTCTGGGGCCAGAAAATCCTAGCCTGGTGCTGTGGAAGGGACCTGAGGTTTTCCTTAGCTAATGGAATATCACTAGAAGCCAAGCCACATGGGTCTTTGAGCCTTTGTCTCACCTGCTTCTCCCACCTGCTGGGAGGTGAACCATTCACATGGGAGCCAGGCTTCTGGAGTATGTGGCATTACGAATTATCTTGCTGGATGAATGTCAATGGTTTGAAAGAAGACTAAAGAGTTGGCAGAGAGCCAAATTGGTATGATTGTGCTTGAATGCTTGGGCTTGGTAGAAGCTTGTGGAGTTTGGCTAAGACTCTCCCCTTGAATGTGCATGGAATGCAAACACAGGAATCATTAGACATACTAGTGCTGAAACTCAATGTCACTATATTCCCTGTTTACTTTTATGGCTAGGCCTACTGAACCTTGGATTCCATTTTTCTTCTAAAGCCTTCCTTACATCTAGCATGTATACATTGTGTGGCTTTCTGTAATTGTCCTGTGGTAACCTCTGCAAGCTGTGAAACAAGATATAAAAGCTTAAGATTCAGAAATAAAACGGTCAGCCTTCCTTCAAGTTGGTTGTCTGTGTCCTTCATCAGAGTGGTGGTCCAGGTCTCAGAGTCCAGATTTCCACACAGGCTGGGTGGACAGGATCCTGGAGACAGGGGCTGGGAGCTAAGAGCCATAGTGGGGTCCTAGGAACTGGGAGCTGGACCTGAGGTGCAATGGCCTCTGGAAACAAGAGTCAGGCACTGGTCACTAAGAGCAGGGACCCAGAACTGAGAGTCATGGACCTCTGGGTGGGTGGGCAGTTTGTCAGGAGCCAGGAGTCTGACACAAGAAAGGAGCCAACATTGGAACCAGAGCTGTGGCTGAGAACCTCGGGTCTCTGGATGGGTGAGTGGGCTCTGTCTCAACTGGGCCGGGAGAAGGATGTAGGTGCTGAGAACTGGAACTGAGCCACAGGGGCCTCTGGATAAGTGGGTGGGACTCTTATTTCCAAAAGCCAGCGTTCTAAAATTGTATTTTTATATAATCCAAATAATACAATTTTTTCACTGACAGTTAAAGAATTTTCATTTTTAGAAACTAATACACAGCACATAATTAAATTTTGCTTACAATTTATTTTCTGGAAATTGATATGATTTTCCCCTGTTTTGACATTTATCATCTCCCAATACTTACTTTCAGTTAGTGTTGTTGCTTTCTTATTAATCAACACAGTATTTATGAGGTAAATCACTATTTTTATTATTTTTGTTTATTTAAAGTTATAAAATGTAAAATTTATAGAGAGCAAATTCAATTAGTGTGGCTATACAGTTAAATTATTCGGGGCAAAGTCACAAAATTTATAACACAATCCAGGTTTAGAACATTTTGCAATAAAGGTTCACGAGGATTCTGAGGCTTTCTTGATGATGACATTGAAAATTACCCATCTCAAGAGGCACTTCTCTCTGAGGCAAATTAGTCTCATTTTTTTTTACTCAGCCATAGAAAACCCACTAATCTGTAGTGTACACAATTTGCTTATGATCCTTTTTGAGTTAGGTTTTGTATGTAGTGAAAGATGATTCTTTTCTGTCTTCTGCTCTTTCTCTTTTTCCCTTTCTTCCTCTTCTTTTAACTATAGGACTAGAAAATAATACAGGATAGGAAATATGTATCACAAATCATTTTTTTTAAATGTTTTTTGACCATTGTAGATGAATATAGACAACTGATCAGTTCATTTCTGTGTTATAAAGTCTGGCCCTTTAAGTTGTGTGCTTACATGTATTTTACTACACTTATTTCTTCAGTTACTATGCCTTTAGACTAAGGTGAAATCTACTACGACAATTCCCACACATGTTAATTTACAACCTTTGTTTTATGCAGATGTTAATTTACATCCTTTGTTTTACGTAGACATTTCTTTGTTTCGCCATGCATATATGTGTGTGTGTGTGTGTGTGTGTGTGTGTGTGTGTGTGTGCGTGTACATGTCATGGCACACACCTAGAGGTCAGAGGACAACTTGCAGTAGTTGGTTGTCTATCCTTCCACTATGTATGTGGGTCCCGGGGATCCAACTCGGATTGTCANAACAAATAAAAAAAAACCCTTAAAAAGTTATTATAATAAAATCCTTGATCATGAAATAATGTGAGAAAACTATCCCTTAAAAGCAGATTGAAAAACATGTCAATTTTATTAAATGCATGGAGTTACCCTAAATTTATTAAGTAGTAGCACATGAAAAAAGGACACATAATGGATTATTATAGCATTACAAGTAATATTTGATGGTTAGATAATAGTGTCACTCAAGTGATTATCTAAAAGGGTGCCATCATTAAGACACAGTGGTATTTATGGGTAAAATGTATCGTGATATATTTAGAAAACTGATTTTCTAATTTATTTTAAAAAACGCTTCTATTTGGACTCGGAGGGAGTAGGTTCGCTCAGCAAGTAATAGAGCACTGGGGACCTTATCTACAGAGGACATGGTTTGGGTTTGCCAGTTGCCCCATGCCAGCTAACCACTATCCGTAAGTTAATTTCTAGGGGATCTAACACACTCTTCTAGCCTCCTAGCCGATTGCATATAAAAATGGGATTTGTTTACATACATTGTACACAAAACACTAATACCACATAAAACAATCAAGTATATTCTTAAAAGAATACAGGACCCGATTAGAGACATGGGTCAAGCGGGTTTTTTTTAGAGGCAATAGACTATTCTTGCAGAAGACAGAGGTTTGGTTCCCAGAACCTTACGTGGGGTCTACTAACAACCATCTGTAACGTTCAGTTCCAGGGGGATCCCATGCTCTCTTCTGCCTCCTTAGGCATTTCACAACATGCGTGCATTATTTTATTGTATGTGATTATGTGTTTTGTGTTTGTAACACTCATAAAAATAACAATAATTTAAACTACAACGTTTTTAAAAGAAAGAAACCTATTAACTATGCCATATCTCTACCTATAGACCTGTTGGCTTAATACCCATCATTTGATTGTAAGAAATAACTCTACTAGTATATTTATTAATAAGCATTTCACCAATTATTTAGGATGTGCTTACATAATTTTCTCTGTAAGTTAGTGAATGTTTTGCTTTCATAGCTAGTAGGTAGAGGGGAATAGAGGGAGGGAAAGGTAGAGGCAGTGAAGAGTAGAAAGCGATTGAGAGAAAGAAAGAGGATTGATGAGAGTGAGGTTGAATTGATACAAGTGAATATGGAAAGCACGAGGTCCCACAGTCAGCGGTCTCCACCCTGAGGAGGCCGTTAAAAACCAGAAGTGTAATTCATGTTGTATCTTGTCATAGACCAAAAAAAAAGGGGGGCAATGGACTTTATATGGGAACACCCACGTGAAGCCTGGGAGGAGCTGGAAAAACAAGATGAATTTTGACTAGAATTTCAAGACAGCACAAACGTTTGAGAAATGTACAATCTAATGTCAATCAGAACGGCTAGTACTCCAGTTCAGATGAGGAAGGGCTTTTCTCTTCTGAGACATTTGTTCTCGTTGTATTCTTACAAATTTGGTTTTTCTTTTGTATTGCTACATTTACATACTTGATCTATTCTGAAACATGACTCCCCCACCTACTCAGAGAAAAAATAATTTAAAATCATCACATCCATCAAATCGCATGTCGATCAAACACGGACTTGTCCCTAGGCAAGCTTGACTTTTAAAAATCCTACCCAAAATACAGCTGGGGAAAGTATGGGAAGTGAACTTGACTCCTAAAGGAAAGTGATAAACTGTCAGTAGATATTTCTCAGGGCTGGGGATGCAGATCAATGCTTTCCAGGGGACAAGAATCTCCGCTGGGTGTTTTGGGGCCACCACCTATTACACCCCAGCACATGGGAGACTGAGAATGGAGGATCCAGATTTTGAGGTCAGTTTTGACTACATAGAGAAACCTTGCCTTAAGAAAACAATAAAAATAACAAATTAAAAAATGCAGACCAAATGGTGCAGAAAAACCTGCATGCCACAGTACATTCATACACATCAATAAATTAAAATGAAATTTAAAAAAGAAAACAATTAAAACTCTTATCTAGAATCTCACCATTTTTTTTTTTTTTTGTACAAGGAGTAAATTTTGAAAAGCATTGAAAGGAAGGGGGTCGTGGCCTAGAGGACCATGTCCGGTTGGCTAGGATGGTCTATAGTGGTTAGTGTAGCAGGTAGAGGAATGGCCTACCTAGCGGTGATGTTAAGAGCACCCGACTCACTGCATATTCGTTAAAGAGGACGAAGTTTTTTCCGGGGGGGATTTTGCCCAGCACCGCACATGGCTGGCTTGATTCCGCGAGAGGATTAGAAGAGAACACGTTTGAACTACCAATTCCAGCGAGAACTCCAGTTCCAGGGGCATGAGTCTGAGCACGCTTCTTCTGATTCCGCTGGGCATCATTGCCCGACACGGGGCTGCACAAACGTTGCATCAGAATCAGTACACTCATAACATAAAGAAATAAATAAACTTAATTAAAAATTAAAACAGAAACGCATTTGAAAGGGAGAACCACAAATGTATCAGCAGTTTCTCAATATCAAATTACATTTACTAGTTAAATTCAGAAACATGTTCAAAGAGTTTAACTTTATTTTTTTTTAGTATTTGCCAGGTATCAAGAGAAGTTTTTCGATATTATTATTTTAGACTTACAGTTATTTGTGTGTTTCCGTCATTCTAGGTCCTTTTATAATAGATGACAAAAAAACATTAAGGTGTCTATATTTGTCTATAATTTAAGTTAGCACTATCATAGATCATTTATGTTTTCTAATCAACAGATTCAAGAAGATAAAATTTGAAGAGCCAGAGAATTGACATCCTAGCTACTGCATAAATCTGTCTAAAGGCATTTGCTTTGAATTACTAGTGTTGGTGCCTGCTAACTTGTTTTAGTTCTGTGAAGGTAAAGCGTTATCTCCTGTGTAATATCATTGAGGACAGGCTACTTTTTAGAACAGAAAATAATTGAACTTTACATTGTACTTCAGGATTTCATTCTTCCCTTGGACATTTTTCATGTGTTGTATTTACAAGCATTCAATTTCATCTGACTTAGATTTATGGATTTTCACATTTATAATCATGGTACCAATTAATACCATGCGACAAATCTAGTATCCATCCTGTAACATTTATCTTGACATCCGTACTTTCAACACCTTTTTATTTGAAAAGACACAGATATCATACTCCAATATTTTTTAATAGTGAAAAGCCTTACAAGTTATTGAAATTGTCATAGTATTAAATATCATATCACAGATTTCTTTCCATATGTGCAGTTAAATTAAGAAGGTACATGATTCTAGTTTAGAGAATTCGACTGCTTAATAAAAGCAAATTTTAAAGCATGTTTATCTCAGCTTTCATGGTGTTATTTACTTTCACAAAATGCAACAAGCTTCTGATATGCTTTTAGAAATAGTTATGATAGTAAATAAACTTAACTTCCAAATATTACAACAAGAAACCAAGGGACACTATGTCTAAAATGATCAAGGAATAAAAGGAGGAAAACTACCAGGTATATTCAGGAATGACTTAGGCATGAAATGAAAACTGGCTGCTAGTCTGATCCTTTACTACAAAGGTTCTCTGTGTGGTTTGCCACCTTTCTAGAAATCTGGAGGGTTTGGAGAGATTAGCCTAGTGGTTTAAGAGTGTCTACCGCTCTTACAGAAGACCCGGGTTCGATCCCCGGCAACCCATGGCGACCAGCGGAACCATCTGAAACGCCAGTTCCAGGAGAACTTCAGTTCCAGGGAATCTGACACCCTCTTTTCTGAAACCTCCGAGGCATTGCACGGACACGGGTGCAACAAACTTGCAGGCAGACAGTACATTTCATACACATACAACATCTAAATAAAATTAAAAATAAAGAAATCTGGAAAGATTAAGTCCTAACCGCTTATTAGTCCTTGGCTTGCACCTACTCTTGAAGACACACACAGTGCTATTACTACAGAGGAATTTTTTCTGGTGACTGATGACCCGCAATCATGGGGAGCCTGTTGTGTTTGTTTTTTTTTGTTTTTTGTTTTTTGGTCTTTTCGAGACAGGGTCCTCGACTTTGACAGGATATGGTGTACTGTAAGAATTTAAACAAAGTTAGGTAAAATAATTGATATGATCTGGGAGAAAGACGAGATATCTTAATGAAACCAGAAGAGGATGAAGAGTAACTCTTAACCCATAACGATATACATGATTGCTCTGGGACGCTGGGCAACTTATGAGCAGAAGATCTGACTGACTTGAAAAGAGTAAATTTTAGTATAAGAAAGAAATAATGTGCTTTCCTATAATTAATGATGTTGAACTCTTTTGTAAAGTATGTTTCTCAGCCATCTTGTACTTCTTACTTGAGAAGTCCTGTTCAGCTCTTCTATGCCATCTTTCTGTTGTCTTTTGTTTTTTTGTTTCTTTTTAGCCCTTTAAGAAACCGTTGTTAATGTTCTTATTCAATTAACTACATGAGTTTGTTCAGACAAGAGCAGACTCTTTGTGAGAATTTTAGGAGAGTGCTGTGGTTACGTGTCAAGGGTCCTGCTTCATGAGTCACATGTCTCCACGGGAATATGGTTGCACTTAACCCCCATCCAAATGCGTTGTGAAGGCCAAACCTTCTTGTTGCATCAATTTCCTTATCATGGTATGTATTATCTGTATTTTTTTTAAGGGATTTCTACTAATACTGGCTGGAGAGATGGCCTAGCGTGTTAGAGACCGGCGCTCTGACCTGCTCTTGCAGAGGACCCGGTTTCGATCCCCAGCACCCACTGCCAGCAAGAACTGTCTGAACTCCCAGATTCCAGCTGAGAATTGCCGTTCCAGGGGAATCTGGACCCTCTTCTGAATCTCAGCTGGCATTGGCAGGTCGATATCCATCTCCACCATCCGCAGGACATGGTACATATTCATACCGATGACAAAAGTAAATACAAAGGCGCCAAGGGGGTCGGTTTCGGAGTTGAGGTCATTTGTCTTCGGTTACGTCTTGTTGTGGGTTAAAGTTGACTTCTGGCGGTATTTTTATGTGGCTTTGGGTCAGACATATAGCACGGGAGGATCCCCGGCATTATGAAAGAGTGTTCAACATCATTCAATAAATTTAAGGAAAGCAAATCAAAAAACCACCTAAGATATCAATCTCACTCCAATAAAACTAGCCAAGATCAAGGAAACAACAAGACAAACCCAATTGCTTGGAGAAAGGTTGTGTTTCCTGTGGGAAAGGGAATACTATGCTGTATGTGGATTGTAAACTGTTACAACCCATTGGCGAAAGCAGATTGGAGAAACCCTTAAAAAACGCCATGAAAGAGGCCTGCAACCTGGCACACCCAGACCATACCACTCCTCGGTAAGTACCCACGAGATGCAATCCCTCTCTTCCACCACCAAACGATAATTGGCCACGCTGAGCTTATTTCAGTCTCTTTTCACAATAGTCAAAGAGCTGGAATGGACCAACTCAATAGGCCCCTCAACATGGAATCTGGATAACAAAAAGTGTGTTACATCCTACCAGCATATTGGAGTTCTCCCATAAAGAAAGATAATACAATCAATAGCAAAAATTCTAAAAAAAAAAAAGGTAAATGGATGGAACTCAAAGAGCGACTTACTGAAATTAACAAACTTAGCTCCCAGAAAAAAAAAAAAAAAAAAAAAAGGCAAAATGGTTTCCCTCATTTGTGGATTGCTCAACGCCAGAATCCCTATTGACGTGTCAAAATCTGAACAACTTTATTATTACATTTCATTGTAACTGAAACAGCTGTGTACTCCAATTGAACCTCTAAAGAGGGTAGCCTCTAGAGTCATCCCCTACACAAAACATATGTCACACATTGTAATCTAACCATACTATGGATGGAATGGACAGGTAGTCATCATTCTACACAAAAGATAAGTAAAAGCTTACAACTTCCTTATACCTGCATCAATTTACATTTATATCTTTTTAAAATGTGTTTTTTTAATTTCTAATTTTTTAGAATCTTATTTGATTTTAGAATTTTGTAATTTTGAATTATGTGTGGAATCGTATATATGCATTATGTTGGAATAATTAAAAATAAGATGCCAAGCTTCATGTATGTAATCAAGACTCTGGTGAGTGGGGGGCATGGAAAGGAAATGAACTAAATTTGGATAATGAAATGATGATGACTATATCGACCAAAAAGTTAATAATAAAATATACTTAAAAAAAGAAAAACTCCTGTCTATCCTCTGTATCCACATGCCAAGTTCCCTCTTTCTTTTGAGGATAGATAATACTTCAAGACATCCATTATGTTTTAAATAAATATCTTTCATCGTTGTGTGGTGTGTTTCATACATAATCATTCAGTCCATTTTAGACCACATTTCACTTTCCCCATTCCCTCCACCCCCTCCATCCCAGTTCATGCTGTTCTGCCATACTGTCGTGCTAATCTTTTATCAGTCTTTTTAACAGTTATTTCTCTTCCAAAGGTTTATTGTTTGGGGTGCAGATTTAACTGTTTCGATCAGTTCTATGCCCGTTAATCAATCCTATGTTGCTGTTCCGCTCCCTCATTTGTATTGCTCACACAATTATGCCTTCGATAGCACCTCCACTATATTTATCCATTTATCCTCTGCTATGATCTTTCTCAAACCCCTTCCCCCTCATCTCGCTTCATCTGTCAAATACTTTAACCCTTATTTTTAGGAAGGTCAATTTTTTCCCCTTTGAATGTCTATATACTTAAACAACGAGATGCATACCGGTCACCACAGACTGGCAATTACAATGTGCAAAATAAGGTGGTAAGTTAGTTCTACGAGCCCTTAATGTTACCTTTCTTACTTCAAATCACCACAGTTTCTTTTTTTTAACATTTTGTTAAATTTTACTATTTTGTGTGGTATGAATTTACTGTCGCAATGCAGGTTTGGTGCACATTTGCAATGCTGAGGTCAGAATGGAGCGGTGAATTCCTCTAACTGAGTTAGATGATGGTTCTCAGTCGCCATGTGGGTCTGGGGATCAACCAGAACCCGGTCCTCTGGCAGAGCAGTGGGGTCTTAACATTAGGATCCGTCTCTCCAGCCCAACCAGTTTTTGTTATTTTTTCAATGTATATAAAAAGAAATCATAACAATAAAAGTGCCAGCTGCCTTTCAACTAGGGAATTGTGGGTGCTAGCATACCACAGATGAGGGATACCATTCGTGCCATTTGTTTTTCGAAGAACGTGTTTTTCACTTTGATAATGCTTCAAGTTCCCCTGCATTTACCTGCAAAGTTCATTATGTATCTTTCTTTACCACTGCATAGAATTCCACGTTGGTAGATTCCACATCTGGTTGCCACTTGTCAGTTGTTACGGCCATTTGGTTGGTTCCCAGCTCTTTGCCTTTGCAAGAGAGCGCCTAATAAAGTAGATGTGCATGCATATCTGCAGTCAGAGTGAATTCTGTGGATAATATACACATAGAGTGGTATGACTAGGTAATCGGTGTGTAAGCTCGTGTTATTTTGAGTCTTTTAAAGGTTCTCCATAACTGCTTTCGATAGTGATTGTAGGAGTTTACATTCCCCAACCTAGCAGTGGATGTACGATGTGTTGCCAATTCTCACAAGAAGACCTGCTCATCATTTGGTTGTTTTTGTGTTTCTATAGACTCTTAGCCCAGTCTTATCAGAGTGGAATGGCTTATCAAATGGTGGTGATATAATTTTGCTTTTCCCTTAACTTATAATGATTGTTTGAACACTTTTAAGAGTGTTTCTCAGCCAATTTTTAGCCTTCTCACTTGTGAAGTCTCTGTATCCTCTTTATTTCATGCGTCTTTTGAGTGAGTTTGTTTGCTTCTTATTTTTGTTTTTTTATTTTTTTTATTTATTTTATCTTTGTTTTGTGTCACGTGAATGTACATGTCTGCCTGCTGCAGGTCTGTCACCAGTTCATGCACGTTCGCTGGGAGGTGTAGAAGAGGCGTCTCAGATTCCCACGAGAACTGAGTTCCTCTGGAATCTGGGAGTTACAGACGGTTTTATTCTTGGTTTTGTTTGTTTTCTTTTTTGTTTGTTTTTAATTGTTTATTTAAGATAAGTAAGGTGTGGGGGAGAGAAGAATTTTTTTATTTGTTTTGTTCCTTTTCATTAATCTGTTCCATATTCATTTAGAGCTATTTCCTTTCCCATTCCCCCCGCAGACCCACCACACCATCCCAGATCATGTATTCGCCATACTGGTATGCTCTTTTGCAGCTTTTTTTATTTTCATTTTTTAGCTATGAATGATAATACATGAGTATAAGCATCCTTCGTGCAAAACCAATCTACAGACTGTTGTGCCCAAACCCCACAGCCACACCATTCGTGGGGGTGACAGGTTGTGTTGTTCAATATCAAGTTGATCAAATGAGTGTTCCAGACTACATGCTGTAGTTTCTACCTTACCCCTATCGCAAGCGATTATACATTCTAGTAGTTTTAATCTCTATTCTGGATATTAATGTTTTTGTCAGATGATAATCTGTGAAGGTTTCCTCCAACTCTTTGGGCTTTCTTTAAAATTCATTGATGGTTGTGTAATATTGCAACACCCTAACAAGACAGACACAAGAAACAGACTGCTAAATCAACCACAGCCACAGGAAATAATGTACTGAGGTTGACAAGTGGTGACCTAATCATAATTCTAGTATATTTTATTGTAACTAGGATTTAAAATTTTTCATTTCTAAAAATGCTCATAGTAATATTCAAATAGAAAAAACCCCACAGCAACTCACTGTCTCAAAGTTACTCTTATCTCTTCTCCCATTCTCTCTTCTTTCCCTCCCTCCTTACCTTCTCTCCCACAACCCACCCACCTCTCAGTGTCCTCTCTCCACTTCCTAGTGTCCTCTTTCGCCCATCCGTCCTTTCTTTTTTCCCTTGTCTTCCTTTTCTTTCTGATTATAATCATGTTCAAAACAAGTTGTAGAGTCAAAAGCAATAAAAATTTCCATTGCTTTAAAAAATGTCACTTTAATCATTTTTGTGACTTTTTCTTGGGTAAATATTACACATGTTAATCTCTCCGCTCTCCCCACTGTTTTCTTTACATATTGGTAAACTGAAAATATCTACTTTTTAGTTACTACCTGCCTTTGGTATTTCTAAATTGCATTTTCAGGCTCTCTGTGGTGCTAGACTAGGACAGAAACTAGAATGTGATTTTGGCAAAATTGTTCTTTATAACTGCAGAACAATATTCAGGGTCATGATGAAAATTTTCTTTACACTATATATGCAACTCTACACCTTCTGTCTACTTCGATGAAAATGGAAAATCAAACAATAATTGGTTTATAACTGTTTCTCTCATTAATTCTCCTTATTTTTATAGATTATCATTGTTTAATGCAGCAAAGCACATAGAGATGACAGTGGGGGGGAAAAAAAGGAGGTTCACTTCCTGACACTAGGTAGCCTCTGAACTACAGAGGTTAGATCCAAGTTACTGATGAGCTAGAAACATATTTGACAGATTTGGAGGTGTTTCCCCTTGTATGCATTCTAAAATCTGTGAAATGTCCTGGGTATAATTCTTTTAATAAAGACCACCACTATCCTACTCTATTAAAAACAACTAAGAGAGACATTGAAGTGATGGTGGCCCTTTTATGGTTATAACCTTTCATTTGAGGACCAAAAATTAAGCTAATTTTAATATCGTGGTTGCATACTAGGAAAAAACAGTTTTAATTGTATAATACATGAGTGTTTAAGAAAAAGTCCATTGAGGGGCTGGAGAGTATGATTCAGAAGTTAAGGAAGAACTTTGCGTTCTGTGTAGAGGATTATATGTTTCATACATGAAGCACCCTTATAATGGAGCATAATCATCTCGTAATTCGCAGTTCCAAAGGATTGGCTTATAAAATAAATTATAACAGCTAATCCCAATCATCTATACACATGATAGGCATTGACACAATGGGACTCTCACGTGTGGGAGGAAGAAAAACAACTAATAATCATGAAAAGTACAGGTAACTGGATGAATAACTACACTCTTGTTACAAGTGAGGTATACAGATTAGAAACACACAAGCATGTTTTCTTATTTGGTCAGATCTTATCTTGAAAGCCTTATATATGAGTATACAAATTTATATATGCATGGAGCCAGGATAATAGGAAAGAACCATGGGTAATAAAGGGAAAGGACCCTGAGAAAAGTTGAAAGAAGGAGACAGGTTTATGTTACGAGGAAATGGGCCAGAAAATGGCCAATCTTCAAGTCCATGTTGGGTTTATGGCATTATTGTATTTATGTAGTGAACAACCCTGCATTCTGGGAATAAATACATCTTAATCACGGTGGATGACATTTTTATATGTGCCCTGTTATGGTTTATTGCATTGTTTTTGTGGACGATTTTTGCATCTTATATTTTCTTTTTGTTGTATCTTTGCCTAGGTTTTGGTTATTAGAGTGGATGCTTTGTTAAGTAGAAAGGAGTTTGGAGGTTTCCCTGTTTCTATCTTTTTGAATAACTAGTAATAATTGGTTGTAGCTCCTTTTTAAATGTCTGGAGATTTGTTCCTAAAACATGTGGGGCCTGGGAAATTTTACTTGAGGATGTTGTATGCCTTTCACATTTCTCTTACACGGTTATGGGCCTGTAAGCGATGGATTATCTGTTCTTGGTTAAGTTTTGTGGATTCCATGATTTCAGCATATTCACCCATATCTCTTAGTCTTTCAAATTCTAATAAGGTTATTATTGAGTAAGAAGTTCCCATAATAATTTTCTGGATATTTTATTTATTTGTGTGATGTTTCCCTTTCTTTCATAAAAAAAAAAAAAAAAAAAAAAAAAAGCTAACTTATGTGTTGATTTGGTGTTGCTGCTGTGTTTCTTTTTGTTAATGCAGTATAGGGTGCGTTATTTGTGTTGAATCCTATTCGCAAGAAACAGTCTCTGGGCGCATTGATTCTTTTAATTGAGTTTCTTGTTTCTATTCATAAGCAGATCTACTCTGAATCTTTGTTATTTCTTCTTGCCTGTTGGGTTTGGGTACCATTCATTGTTGCCTTCTAGTATGAGTGAGGTGCAGTCGATTTAGGTCATTTATTGCATCTCTTTCTGTTTTTGTCAATGTATGCAATTAGAGCTAAACATTCCCTCTGATGGACAGCATATAAGCATCCATAAGATTTTGAGTGTATGTTGGTGTGATGTGTGTTGTGTGTGTGTTGTGTGGTGAAGGAAAGCGGTGAATGTACTAGGTTTTATTTTCTTTCAGACGTACATTTGTTAGTTCTGGATGTGTCTGTAGTTAATCCCCTTGATCCTAGTATTTTAGTGAGGTGATGTCAATTCCTTGTTGTGTATGTATAGTTTTCTAGCTTCTTAATTAGTAATTGTTATGGTCTGATGATAGCATGGACGCTTGTTTTCACTTTTTTTGTCTTTAGATTTGGATTTTTCATCGTCCCAGTTGAGTGTCAGTTTTGGAGAAGGTTCCATGGGGTGCTGAACAAGAAAGTTAGTCTTTTTGTGTTTGGGTGGAATACCCAGATAGATGTCATGTCAGGTCCATTTAATGTGCTGTATCTGTTCAGTTCAATATGTGTCTCCTCTGTTTTATTCTTTGACCAATTACCTGTCTCAAGGGCTCTGATATTGATGTCCCCCCTTCTCATTATGTATGTGTGAGATATGTTGCCTGAGCTGTCCAAAGATTTATGCTTTATGAAATTGCTGCACCAGAGACTTGGTTGTTATATTCATAATTGTGATTATCTTCTTGGTGTTTTTCCTTTGATGAATACGTGACTCTTCTCTCTTCATCTCTGATAGTTTTAGTTTAAGCCTATTTTTGTTCCTAGAGTATTAAGAATAGCAAACTGCTTGGGCTTGCATCTTAGTGGCTATTACTGGATTATTTTTTTTAGCCCTTCAACTTCAGATAGTGCCTATCCTTGAGGTGAGATTCCCATCCTTGTAGACAAAAAACGAATGCATTTCATATGTTAATCCACTCTATTATATGTCTATTGATTGGGGATTTAGTCCATTAATTTTAAGTTATTATTGAGGGGTGTACATTGCTTCTCATCTGTTTAGTTTCTGTTTGGTTTTTTGGTGTATGTTTGTATTTCCAAAGTTTATACCTTCATTAATTACTTTCTGTTTTTGTACTTAGGTAAAGTCTGTTCTTTCTTCTGCTTTTTGTATTGCTTCACATATTCTCTGAGAGTTGGTTTTCTGGACAAGTATCTCTGAGCTTATTTATGTCATTAAAATTTTTTTTCTCCTTCAACTACAATAAACTTTTTTGCTGCTGGTAAAGTATTCTGGGACTAGCCTCTACCGTCATTTAGAACAGGATACTCTGGTCCAGGCTCTTCTTGCTTTCATCTCATCTGCAATTTGAAAGTCAGCTGTGATCTGATGTTTCTTTCCCCTTTATATGAGACCTGTTATTTCCTTTGCAGCTTCAGTAGTCTTCTTGTTTGTATTGTAACATTTAGTGTTATTCTCTATGATAATAGCAATGGGGGAATTTCCTTTCTGTTGTCACTCTTATTGGTTCCATGACGCTTACTTGTATTTGTATTGTGTGTGTTCTCAATAATGTTGGGAAATTTCTTCTACAATCCTGTATCAACAGGGGCTGGCCAAAATTTAATTAAAATTCTCTGAGATTGCTTCTCATTCTGATGAACCTGTGTGGCAGTGGCTTGGTCTTTTCATGGTGTTGCACATACTTGTTTATCTCACTCCTGTGTTTTTGTTTAAATTTTCATTATCTTGTCTGTAGCATTCCAATTCTTCCATGTTATCTTTCAGCTCTTGATATTCTATTCTGTATTCTACTTCATTCATTCTGCTACTTGGCTTTCTCCCATTCTTCCCAATGGATGGTTGAGATTTCCATTTGCATTTTCATTTCAGCCTGTTTTCTCCAGTATTTCCATATCATTCATGAATTCATTCTGGTTTATTCATAACTTCTTTAGTTTATCCCTATGTTCTTTTAGTTAATCTCTATCTTTCAATTCTTATTTGTATTGTGTGTTCTTTAAATTCCTTGAGTTCTTTGATTATGTGTTTAATGACATTCTTTTAAGATCTTTGTCCTGGGTTCCCTCTAGGAGATCCCTATTGTAGGAGTTTTCTACAGGATGGTAGTATTTACCAGAGACTAATATGTGTTTTTGTTTTTTTTTTCTTGTTTTTTTTTTTTTTTTTTTTGTTGTTGTGTGTGTGTGTTGTGTGTGATTTTGTCATGTGGATTTCTTTTGCTCTTTGTATTCTGCTATGAAATTTTCAAGTGTTCTTCTTTGTTGAATTGAATGAGTGACTTTGCTTGTTTTCTTTAGGTGTCTTTGTTTCTTCTATTAGGTATGAAAGGGGTGGAATGATCTAAGCTTCAGGTTCTTTGCTTCTGATTTTCTACTGGAAGTGACCAGCTATTTCTTGCCTATAAAGGCTAGAGATCCTCCAGAGGCTCAGTATAGGTAATAATTGGACAGGCTGGAGCCCTGTTCCATGTGAGGTATGCCTACTGCCTCTCTGAGGCTGGTTGTAAGCATCTGGGTCTGGGTCTGGGGCCAGAAAATCCTAGCCTGGTGCTGTGGAAGGGACCTGAGGTTTTCCTTAGCTAATGGAATATCACTAGAAGCCAAGCCACATGGGTCTTTGAGCCTTTGTCTCACCTGCTTCTCCCACCTGCTGGGAGGTGAACCATTCACATGGGAGCCAGGCTTCTGGAGTATGTGGCATTACGAATTATCTTGGCTGGATGAATGTCAATGGTTTGAAAGAAGACTAAAGAGTTGGCAGAGAGCCAAATTGGTATGATGTGCTTGAATGCTTGGGCTTTGGTAGAAGCTTGTGGAGTTTGGCTAAAGACTCCTCCCCTTGAATGTGCATGGAATGCAAACACAGGAATCATTAGACATTACTAGTGCTGAAACTCAATGTCACTATATTCCCTGTTTACATTTTATGGCTTAGAGCCTACTGAACCTTGGATTCTATTTTTCTTCTAAAGCCTTCCTTACATCTAGCATGATATACATTGTGTGGCTTCTGTAATTCCTGTGGTAACCTCTGCAAGCTGTAGTGAAACAAGATATAAAAGCTTAAGATTCAGAAATAAAACGTCAGCCTTCCTTCAAGTTGGTTGTCGTGTCCTTCATCAGAGTGGTGGTCCAGGTCTCAGAGTTCCAGATTTCCACACAGGCTGGGTGGACAGGATCCTGGAGACGGGCTGGGAGCTAAGAGCCATAGTGGGGTCCTAGGAACTGGAGAGCTGGACCTGAGGTGCAATGGCCTCTGGAAACAAGAGTCAGGCACTGGTCACTAAGAGCAGGGACCCAGAACTGAGAGTCATGGACCTCTGGGGTGGGTGGCAGTTTGTCAGGCAGCCAGGACGTCTGACACCAAGAAAGGAGGCCAACATTGGAACCAGAAGCTGTGGCTGAGAACCTCGGGTCTCTGGATGTGGTGAGTGGGCTCGGTCTCAAACTGCCGGAGAGAAGGATGTAGGTGCTGAGAACTGGAACTGAGCCACAAGGGGCCTCTGGATAAGTGGGTGGGACTCTTATTTCCAAAAGCCAGCGTTCTAAAATTGTATTTTTATATAATCCAAATAATACAATTTTTTCACTGACAGTTAAAGAATTTTCATTTTTAGAAACTAATACACAGCACATAATTAAATTTTGCTTACAATTTAATTTTCCGGAAATTGATATGATTTTCCCCTGTTTTGACATTTATCATCTCCCAATACTTACTTTCAGTTAGTGTTGTTGCTTTCTTATTAATCAACACAGTATTTATTGAGGTAAATCACTATTTTTATTATTTTTGTTTATTTTTATTTATATAAAAATTTCTTAAATTTATAGAGAGCAAATTCAATTAGTGTGGCTATACAGTTAAATTATTCGGGGCAAAGTCACAAAATTTATAACACAATCCAGGTTTAGAACATTTTGCAATAAAGGTTCACGAGGATTCTGAGGCTTTCTTGATGATGACATTGAAAATTACCCATCTCAAGAGGCACTTCTCTCTGAGGCAAATTAGTCTCATTTTTTTTTACTCAGCCATAGAAAACCCACTAATCTGTAGTGTACACAATTTGCTTATGATCCTTTTTGAGTTAGGTTTTGTATGTAGTGAAAGATGATTCTTTTCTTGTCTTCTGCTCTTTCTCTTTTTCCCTTTCTTCCTCTTCTTTTAACTATAGGACTAGAAAATAATACAGGATAGGAAATATGTATCACAAATCATTTTTTTAAATGTTTTTTGACCATTGTAGATGAATATAGACAACTGATCAGTTCATTTCTGTATTATAAAGTCTGGCCCTTTAAGTTGTGTGCTTACATGTATTTTACTACACTTATTTCTTCAGTTACTATGCCTTTAGACTAAGGTGAAATCTACTACGACAATTCCCACACATGTTAATTTATAACCTTTGTTTTATGCAGATGGTTAATTTACATCCTTGATTTTACGTAGACATTTCTTTGTTTCGCCATGACATATATTGTGTTCTCGTTGTGTGTGTGTGTGTGTGTGTGTGTGTGTGTGTGTGTGTGTATTTGAGACAGGGTCTCCCTGTAGCCCCAGCTGCCCTGGAACACACTCTGTAGACCAGGCTGGCCTTGAACTCACAGAGATCCACCTGCCTCTGTCTCCTGAGTGCTGGGTTTATTTTATTTATTTTTCAAAATTTATTTATTTATATATTTTTATCAAATCTAGACCCATGTCCCCCCATCCTCTGACCCCACCAGAGCTCATGCATTGTACCAAATATACCTTCCATCTCTTTCTCAGTCTTTCTCAATATTCTCCATGTGGAAGTTGACTGTTTTGTGAAGTTCACTGTTTTAGTCAGTTCTTTGATGCAGTCCTTTTTGTCATCATCATTGTTGTCGTCATCATTGTTGTTGTTATTGTTGTTGTTGTTTCCAATATGCATCATTCCCAACTGCTTTGGACAAAAGCTCAAGGGGCCATGCACAAGAAATACTTACAACCAGGTAATTGGCAATAGCATCCACAGATGAGGGATACCATTTGTTCTTTGTTTTTCAGGGACTGTGTTACTTCCTAACCCAATCTCCCAAGTCTATGTCTTTTGATTGGGGAAATTAGTCCATTAATATTTAAGGTTATGACTGATAGGTTTGTGTTGCTCCCTTTTGCTGTATTATCCATTTGCAGTTTGGGTTTAGGTTTCTTCTTCTGCAGTTATGCTTTTATTGATTTCTCTTTCTAGGTGCCTGGGGATGGTTGCTCCTTTCTTCTGTCCTTTGGATTGCTTCAAGTATTCTCTAAAGGGTTGGTTTTTTGGACATGTATCAGTTCATCTTGTTTATGTCATGGAAGGTTTTTCTCTCTCCTTCAATTATAATCAACATTTTTGCTGGGTATAGTAACCTGGGTTGGCATCTTTTGTCCTTTAACACTGGGAATGCTTTGTTCCAGGTTCTTCTTGCTTTCATAGTTTGCATTGAGAAGTCAGTTGTAATACTGATTGGTTTCCCCTTATAGGTCACTTGTTTTTCTCTTGTGGCTTTAACGATTTTGTCTTTGTTTTGGGTGTCTAGCATTTTAAATATGATGTGGCATGGAGAATTTCTTTTCTTATCTTGTCTGTTTGGAGTTTGTGATGGTTAATCCTGGGTGTCAACTTGACTGGACTAAGGAACAAATAAGAGAAAAAAGGATCTTCACGTTGGACTACCTCAACCCGATGGCCCACCCCAAATGTAGGCATTACCTTCTGCTGGCAGGCAGTATTAAAGGCCATGGCAGAGGGAGCTGGTCCCTTTTTTCTTGCAGCTTGCTTCTCTCTCGCTGGTGAGTTTGTCTTGCTGCTGTGATCAACCCTTCAGATCCCACCGTGTACTGAGACCCACAGATCTTCTGCAACCATCAGGCTTTCTGCACCATATTGGGACTATTGAGACAACCAGCTTTGTGGACTGAGCAGTTCCCTGGATTCTCAGCCTCTCCAGGGTGGTGTGGCTACTGTTGGACTCCTTGAACTCTGTCACATGAGCAAATCAATAAATTGTATATAGCTATATATTCATCCTTTTGCTTCTGTTTATTTAGAGAACCCTGACTAATAGAGATTTTGGTACCAGAAGTGGTTCTAGAAAATCAGAATTGAAAGTATGAATTTCTTTAGTGGGCTTGGTAGTTTCTGGACCCAGCTCTCCAACCCAATGAAGCCTAGAGTTACTGAAGGCTCTCCTGGTGGCATGAAGAAAAATGATAATCCTTGGTGCAGACTATTTGATGTAGTTATGAAGATAGATCCATTTGACTCACCTAACTCACCTCTTGTGAGAAACAAGGAATTTAGCGACTCTCTATATAAAACGTTTGAGAAATTGTGGAAAAATAAGGAAAATAATGATGTTGCCTGGTTGCTCCTAGTGTCTCTGGATAAAGTGATAGAGGAAAATAAGGAGCTCAGTGATAAAATTGACCAGTTCCAGATTTGAAACCACAGTTTAAAAGTGCTCTGGAAGAGCATCTTCTCTCCAGCAGCCAAAGAGCTAAAGCGGCAGAAAATCAAGCTGAAGCCCTTAAAAGTTTGGCTGATTTACAATGCAAATTTAATTCCCAGCCATGAAGAGTATCAAAGTGAGTGCACTGGTGGGGAAAGTGTGGAACCCTGAAACTTGGGATGGAAATGTGTAGGAGAACCACAATGATGAGGATTTTGAACCCTCGTATTCTGAGGGATTTTCTTTATCTGTGGAAGGACCTTGTCACAATACCAAAGAGTTATGTTGTTTTCCTTCCTCATGTCTTTCCCCAGAGGGACCTGAGGCCTTTTTATTAGGGTAACTGTACACTGGGGAAAAGGAAATGATCAGACTTTTTGAGTCCTATTTGATACTGGCTCTGAGTTGACCCTGGTCCCAGGAGAACCTGAAAAGCAATGTGGCCCTCCGGTTAAAGTAGGAGCCTATGGAGGTCAGGTGATAAATGGAGTTTTGGCTGAAGTCCAACTCACAGTGGGCCCAGTCAGTCCCAGAACTCATCCTGTGGTTATTTTCCCAGTCCCAGAATGTATAATTGGGATAGATATATTTAGAAATTGGTGGAATCCCCACATTGGTTCCTTGACCTGTAGAGTGAGGTCTATTATGGTTGGAAAGGCCAAATGGAAACCATTGGTGTTGCCTCTACCAGGGAAAATAGTGAACCAAAAACAGTATCATATCCCTGGAGGGACTGTGGAAATTAGTGCCACCATCAAGGATTTGAAAGATGCAGGGGTGGTGATTCCTACCACATCTCCATTTAACTCTCCAATTTGGCCTGTGCAAAAGACAGATGGATCATGGAGAATGACAGTTGACTATCGAAAACTCAACCAAGTAGTGACACCAATTGCAGCCGCTGTACCAGATGTGGTGTCCTTACTTGAGCAGATTAATATGTCTCCTGGTACCTGGTATGCAGCTATTGATCTGGCCAATGCTTTCTTCTCAATACCGGTTCATAAGGACCACCAGAAGCAATTTGCTTTCAGCTGGCAAGGCCAACAGTATACCTTTACTGTCTTACCTCAAGGGTATGTTAACTCTCCAGCCTTGTGCCATAACTTAGTTAGAAGGGATCTTGATCGCCTGACTCTTCCACAAAATATCACACTGGTCCACTATATTGATGATGTTATGCTGATTGGACCCAGTGAACAGGAGGTAGCAGCTAGTCTAGACTTGTTGGTAAAGCATATGCGCATGAGAGGATGGGAAATAAATCCAACTAAAATTCAAGGGCCATCTACCTCGGTGAAGTTTCTAGGAGTTCAGTGGTGTGGAGCATGCAGAGACATTCCTTCTAAGGTAAAGAATAAGTTGTTGTACCTGGCCCCTCCCTCCACCAAGAAAGAAGCACAACATTTAGTGGGCCTTTTTGGATTCTGGAGGCAGCACATTCCTCATCTGGGTGTGTTACTAAGACCCATATATCAGGTGACTCAGAAGGCAGCAAACTTTGAGTGGGGCTTGGAACAGGAAAAGGCTCTTCAACAGGTCCAGGCTGCAGTGCAGGCTGTTCTGCCCCTAGGGCCATATGATCCAGCAGACCCAATGGTGCTTGAGGTATCAGTGGCAGAGATGCCGTCTGGAGTCTGTGGCAGGCTCCCATAGGGGAATCACAGTGGAAGCTCTTGGGATTTTGGAGCAAGCCTCTACTTTCATCTGCAAACAACTATTCTCCTGACACAAGTGGTCTGCCTCTATGCACAGAAAGCTTAGCTTCCCTTTCCCACAGTCCCCCTGCCAGATGCAGCACCCTGGTACCCTGCTGCTGAGCTGCTTGCTCTGGTGCAGGCAGCCTACCTCTATGTCCGTATATATGCTTTTTTATATATATATTTTAATTTTTTTATTTCTGTATGTGTACGAATGTACTGTCTGCATGCAAGTGTGTGCAACCGTGTTGTGCAATGCCGCAGAGGTCAGAAGAGGGTGTCAGATTCCCCTGGAACTGGAGTTCTCCTGCAATTGGAGTTTCAGATGGTTTTCGGCCACTGTGTGGGTGCTGGGGATCAAACCCGGGTCCTCTGTAAGAGCAGTCGGTGGCTCTCTTAACTGCTAGACCATCTCTCCAGCCCCGTATATATTTTTTAAAGTCTGAAAATTCAGGGCTTGGTCAGGCATTGTTTTTTATATGATTTCAGTGTTTGATAGATAATGTGTGCGTAAATGTCTAAAAATAAGAAAATTATGCATGCTTATTTTCATTTCTATTTACTGAAAAAAGAATCATTTCTTTACAGCATATAGAAACTATATTATTTGTCAATATTTCAGACGTACCTAAGACCCCTTAGAAACAATCTTCCATCTGGGGATACGGATAGAGATACCCTATCTCAAAAGAACTAAAAAAAAATCTGTTTCTAAATTTTTTTATTTTTAATGTTTTTGAATTATTAAATCATATTAATGAGAACAATGTAAATTATTCTTTACATTATTTCTTCAGTTTTCTTACTGCTATTAACTTTGAGACAGGTTTGCAACAGGATTAACCAGGCTGCCTCATATGCTGCCTTGTTGCATCTCCATTCTGGGACTAATGGGATTAAAAATTAAACCAGGATTTTCATTTATATACATTTTCAGTTTTTTCACAGAGATTATCTAGCCTTTACTTTTTAATTAATGACCAAGTGTCCTTAACATTGCGTGGTTTTCAGGGCAGTATTTCAGAGATACCTAGTTTAGAAGTTACAAAAAAAAGAAAAAAAACAAGAAAGGATTAGACATGGTGGCTCAAATAAACACCTCAAAGATGTATCTTAAAGACTCAGAAAAACAATCAAAAGCCAAAACTGAAATTGTTGAAAAGGAAGAATTAACCAAAAACAAGATGAAAATTTCATGGAATAGAGACAGTTAACAATAAAAATGGCGAATTACAACTGGATTTGGTAGTGCCTGCCTATAATCCAGTGCTCAGAGGGCTGAAGCACAAGTTCAAGACCAGGTTATGATATATCACAAATTACAGGTGTCCCTAAGCTCTATGAGGATACCTAGCCTCAAAAATTGTAAAAGCATAGTTATGTACATATGAAATCCATTTATTACATCTAACTGAGTGAAAAAAGTGAACAATTTTGATTTCCATTAATATTGAATTATTGAATACTTTTTTTTTCTAATGCTTTCAAATTTAAAAGTAAGCCTAGATCTTTAATTATGTTTATATAATATTCTTTAAATAGATATTGAGGAATCATCAAACAATGTCTAAAATCACTGTGAAAGTAACTAATTGACTTAAGAAGATATAAACCTCTGTGTCCTAGCTTACAGGTATTAGCTGCTTAAAAAGTCAACACATTTCTTAAGGCATAATAGCAACAAGATGGCTTTACTTAAGGAAGATTTTCATTAGTATTTGTGCCTACAAATTTTTTAAACAAATATCTACCATTTTAGTTTTATCACAGAGTGTGTGGTATCATATGCTACCCTGTTCCATTACTTCTTGTTGAAATACAAGGAAATTTAATGCAGCTACTGATTATGTCTATATGATTGCCAAATGTCTCTGTAAAATACAAGATTGTGGTGTTTTTGTCTTCATCTTAGTAACCCTATATTCATACTATTCTTTCCAAATGTACTTAGTCTGCTTTAGAGTCTGTAAAACAAGTAGATTCAATGTAGGTATTTTTTGGTTTTGTTTGTTTGTTTGTTTTCCCACACTGTAAATTCAAAATTCTTCCCAAACCAGAGTGGTTCAGATACGTAACATCTCAGCATTTTGTTTTCCTTTCTTTTCTTTATTAAGTTTAAAAAATACTCCTCAGTATTTCCTTTCCACAAATATTTTTTTACTCTAAGTATCAAAAGATTCCATGACTAAATTAATCTTTCAAAACAAATGGTCATCTTACTGACAGAAGCTTAAGACCTATGGATAGCTTTGTGTCTAAATGGTGTAATGAATTAGTTTCCTAGGAACAGTAATGTTGTAGTTGTCAGAATTCAACTTACAGTACAAAACATCATAAAGGATTCCAGCAAAACACAATTTAAGAGTCAGGAAAAAATGTCTGTGATAAAATCAAGAGAGATTTATATCTGTTTATAAGTATACATTTAGACCATAAACACAATATTGAGTGTTCCATAAATAAAATGCTTATCACATGTTTTAAATATTGTATTCATTATTTTATTTTATGAGTGTATTACCAGCATGTGTCTAAGTGCACCCATATCATACAGTGCCCATGGAGGCCAGAAACGGTGTCAGATCCCCTGGAACTGGAGTTATGGACAGTTGTTAGCTGCCATGTGGGGGTTGGGAATCAAAACCAGGTCTTCTGCAATCTGCTGAGGCATCTTTCCACCCCCACAGTATCTTATAGAGTACCTTATCATAGTATTTTGGTCTTTAATCATAGGATGAAATCCTCCTTTATAAAGTCATAACCTGAATTTGAATAGCATAATTTAGTTATCTGGTATATGATGTGTATTTCTATTAATTCAGTATGCATGTGGCCATATAACCTATAACTATAAATTATAACTCAACAAAAAACTGAAAAATACATGGTGTTAGTGAACAAACATATATAATAAGCATCATCATTTATTTTCAAAAAATAAAAGGATACTTGTATGGAAGAATTTATAGTCATACATGCATTAACTGAAGAAGTTATAAAATTCTGGATAATATAATGCATTTTAATTTGTATAATTTTATTCTGAGTGAAACATGTTTCTTTCTCTATAATGAATACTGTTTTGATGTAAAAAATATAGACGAGATTATGAGTCCGATATTACTCTTAGACTCCTCTGTTTTCTCATGGTGATTAAAAAAATCATTATGGTTATTATCAATCTGAACAGACTGTTGCTCCTCCTTTCTAACAGTTCATGGAGATTAATAATGCTCCCTAAAAAGTAGGAGGTTCATTAATAAAAATTTATTTGATGTGGGCTGCAGGCAGGGCACTCTGCTTCACTGCCTCAGTTAGACCCGCATGTCCTCACACTCATCATGCAGTCTCTGTGCAGGATGTAAAATTATGCTTATCAAACTCCAATTTTTATCTTCTTCCATTCAGAAAATGTGTCCACTTATTAGTAACTCCATAGTATCCCAAGAAGTCTATAATTAGTTCTGATAATAAAGCTGTACAATATAATAAGTTGCTACTGTTTATTAAATTTGCCTTTTTTCTATCATGAAATAAAATTAAAACACTCCAAGATTTTTGTTATATGCCTCAAAATGTCATTTTAGTTAAAACACTGTCTGTAATAATAAATATTTTACTTACATAAAGTTGAAAAAATTTGATATTTAAAATCAGACAATATCATTATTAATAAGTTTACCATATTATAAAAGAATATTATGAATATCTTTTTTTATAAATTTATTTTTATTTTTTTAACAACTCTAGACCTGTGCCCTCCCATTCCCCCACCCCACCAGAGCTCATGCATTCTTCCAAACATACCTTTCATCTCTTTCTCAGTCTTTCTCCATATTCTCTATGAGGAAGTTGACTGTTTTGAGCAGAAGTTCATCGTTTCAGTCAGTTCTTTGATGCAGCCCTTTCTGTTGTTGTTGTTGTTGTTGTTGTTGTTTCCAATATGCATCACTCCCAACTGCTTTGGACAAAAGCTCAGGGGGCCATACACAAGAAACACAGCTATAACTCGCACAGGCAGGGCAGGTACACAGATACAGCTGGGGTGGTCTGGCACACGGACGGCTGGAAGAGGGTCTCGACTCTGAGCCCTCTTTCCAGGGTTCTCGTCTTGGAGGGACCACGCTTTGCCTTTGCAGAGTGAACAGAGGGTCGTGTTTACTTCTGCTCTGGTCCTGGCCAGCGGACTTGTGGGCGGGCTCCTGAGTCCCAGACAGGATGCCAAAACTCGTGCAGGCAGGGCAGGTACACAGGTACAGCTGGGGTGATCTGGCATAGGGATGGCTGGAAGAGGGTCTCGACTCTGAGCCCTCTTTCTGGGGTCTCCATCTCAGGTCAGGTATGCGATCCCCCCCCCAATGGGAATTGCTGAGAATCCAAGTGGACTTCCTTTTGGAGAACCTTCAGAACAGAAAGAGAAGACTGACTTAGGCTTCCAACCTCCAATATATAAACAAAATTGAAAACCTGAACCTAGACAACTCAATACTCCATAAAAAAAAAAGGAGGAGGAAAGGGGGGAAAAAAAGCATCAGAAGGAGGCAAGCAAAACCATCCGCTAATATAGTGAAAAGCCATTTGTGATTTGAACCACAAAAGGGAAACCACATGCCAGGGACACGACGAAGGGATAACATGGGAAAGGCACAGGATATTCCCACACCAGGCCCTAACAAACCTGGAGGAGATAGCTACAATGGTATCCCCTTGGAGAAGACCCAAGGAACAGAGCTCAGAGGAATAATTGCAGACCTACGCAGAGAAATTAAAGAAAACAAAGAAGTCAGAGAACTAAAGAGAGAGAATAAAAAACTCAAAAAGGACCTAGAGGGATACAATGACAAACGTTGGAAAGAACTAAAGGAACAGACTGACAAACTCCAGAATGAACAAGTGGTAGAAAAAATAAAAATTCAGAGAACTAAAGAGAGAGAATGAAAAACTCAAAAAGGACCTAGAGGGATACAATGACAAACTTCGGAAAGAACTAAAGGAACAGATTGACAAACTCCAGAAAGAACTAGAGGGAGAAAAAAACGAACTCTGAAAGGAAGTAGAAACACTGAAAAAGGAAGCCAACCAAAGAAGTAAGGAGCACCAAGAAAAGATTGAGAAGCACAAAGAAGAGATTGAGAAGCTCAAAAAGGAAATGGAAGTACTAAAGAAAACACAGGAGGAAACAAAAAAGGAATTAGAACACTCAGTCAATCAAGAAGAAAGAAAAGGAAAAAGCCTCAGAAGTAGAATGGAGGAAGCAGAACAAAGAATATCAGACCTGGAAGATAACACAGAGCAATTAAAAAGCTCAAATAAAGATTATGAAAAATTTAAAAATACACAAAAGTGGAACAACCAGGAAATATGGGACACTATGAAAAGACCAAACCTCCGCATCATAGGAATAGAGGA